>PVKC010040624.1:0-12300 GCA_004027635.1 Crocidura indochinensis | reverse complement strand
GAACCGATGACCTTTTGCATGAAAGGCAAATGCCTTACCTCCATGCTATCTCCCGGGTCCCTCATAATTGATTTTCAATGTCCAATACCTATTCCTTCACCAGTGCAAATTTCCTGCCACCAATGACCTCAGTTTACTTCCTGCCCTTCCTGATAGTTCCTGCCACTGGCCTCAATAGCAGACATTTTTTCTCCTCTTCCTTCTTCTCCTCCTTCTACTCTTCCTTCTCCTTTCTCTCTCCTTTCTCTTGCTCTGCCAATGTATCCCATTTAAACAGTGATTTGCAGTACATTTTAAAATCTTATCACTTTGCCTCCTTTCAGAACACAGTTCCTTCTTTGCCCTTACTGAATTCCAGTTCTATTTGTGACAACATTCCTACCATGGGCCAGATCTGGTCTTCTGCTTTGTAGTACAGCTTTAAGCTTTAAGTAAGAAAGGTGATGATGGTTCTCAATTGTTTCTAGATAGCCTCTGATTTTCTCTTTGACTTCTTCTCTGTCCCAGTGGTTGTTAATTATTAATTTGTTTAATTTCCAGAGGTTAAAGTTATTACTATGTGTCTGTTTGTAATTTACTTCTATTTTCAGTGAGTCATGGTCTGAGAAGATAGCTGATACCATTTTTATCCTCCTGATTTTATGGAGATGTGTTTGTGGAATAGTATGTGATCTATCTTGGAGAATGTACCATGTGCACAGGAAAAGAATGTGTATTTGGCTTACTGGAGATAAAGAGTCCTATAAATATCTACTAAACCTCTCTCTTACATTTCTTCTTAAATGCTAATATATCCTTGTTGAGTTTTAGCCTCATTGATATTTAAAAGATGACAGAGTGGTGTTAAAGTCTGCAATTATTATTGTATTGCTAGTTATAGCTTTCTTCAAGTCAACTAGCAATTGTTTTAAGTATTTTTCTGGTCCCTTATTAGGTGCATATATGTTTAGAATTATAATTTCTCCCCAATATAATTATTTCTTGATCATTAAGAAGTGATCTTCTCTGTTTCTTATATTCTTTCTAAGTCTAAAGTCTATGTTGTCTGATATTACTATTGCCACCCCAGCCTTTATAAGAAATTTATTTGTTTGAAGGATTGTCTTTCAACCTTTGATTTTGAGTCTGTGTTTGCTCTGACTATTCAAATTTATTTCTTGTAGACAGTGAAAGTTGGATTTAATTTTCTGACCTATTTTGCCATTCTGTCTCTTAATGGTGCATTTAGCCCATTGATGTTAAGAGAGGTTGTGGTTGTCATGGGATTAGGTGTCATATTTTTATAGAAATTTGGTGTATTTGTGCAATCTGCATTGCCTTACAGCAGACCCTTCAGTTCTTTTAAAGTTTGTTTTGATCTTTGAAGCTTCTGAACTGCTGTGCATCCATAAGTCTATGTATCCTTCCTTCAAACATAAATAAAGTCTGGTTGGGCAAAATATTTTTTGGAGGCCACACCCAGGAGCACTCGGGTTATTCCTGGCTCTGCACTAAGAAATCTTGGCAGGCTCAGGAGACCATAAGGGATGCTGGGAATTAAACCCAGGTTTGCCCAACATCAACCATATACAAGGCAAATACTTTACCACTGTGATATCTCTCTGGTCCTGGACAAAATATTTTCAGCCTACTTAGCTGTGACCTGTGTAGATGGGTAGGTGGCAATCCCCTTTCTTGTTGGGGCCACTCTTGCTGGCTTACCACATGTCCTGAATTCACCACAGATCTGCCACAGCAAGTCCATTTGTTGTTGTTGGGGTTGCTTTCTCAGATCTACCATGTGTACCACACTCACCCATGATCTGGTTTCTTGTTTTAACTTTCATGTTGTATATACATATTACATATATGTGCTTTTTTTCATCCTGATTGTAGTATCGCAGCCCTTAGGATGGGCTTAGATGGTGGTGGATGGCTGGAGAGACATATCTCTGCCATCCCAGGCCACATGGATCTGCAACCCCCTTCAGCCGGCAGGTATCTGGGTCCTGGAGAGCGGCGGGTATAGAACTTACTCACAGGCAGGCTTCCAGAGAGCTAACATCTTTATTGGCCCTGGTCAACGTGTGTGGCCTATATCATAACCATTTAAGCACATGCCATTCTTAGCTTGCCCTGCGTCTTAACTCCTTTCAACCATCTTTCGTCTGACCTCCATCCAGGCGGCAAATCCCCTTTTGGTCAAAGACCTTATCTAACCTTCCCAAGACCCCTCCCAAGAATGGGAATGGGGTCTTGCAGGTAAGATCAAGTTACACAGGAAGTATGGGGGTATGGGGCCACACCTGATTATTTTAGTTTTGTTGTTGCTGTTGCTATTTCTATGTGCTTTTTTGTTGTGAATCTTGCAGTGAATTTTGCTATGGTATGATGTGGGCATTGCCAGTGGTGTAGGCTTAACCTTCTAATTCCTTGTTCAGGCATCACTCCTTCTTGTGCTTAGGTAACTATATGAAGTAGTTGGGAATGAACCCAACTCACGTTCATACAGGGCAAATATGCTACCCACTCTAATATCTTTCAAACGCCCAATCTTGTTTTATAAATTGTCTACTTAAAGTGAAAAATGATGAAATACTGTCTAGTGTTTCTAGATGTAAGACTGTGATGTACTTTACAGAAAGCATCTATGTTAAATTTCATTCAGTCATAAATTATAGTGCTTTTTCTGATGAGTTCAGTATATTTAAAAAGGTAACGTTAAACATAAAAATGTTATGTATTGATCAACTGAGCAAAGAAATATAGCCAGCAACTCATAGACTTGACCTGCTGATTACTCTAGGAGCAAAGTCACATAAATCACTATTCAGTGTTTAAGTTCATTTTTAAAAGCAAAACCACCCCAAATGGTGAGAATTGATCATGACACTCCTAGTTAACTAAAATAACTGAAACATGCTTAAACAAAAATTCTATATTTAAGTTTGGTAGCAGTTTTGAAAAAAATGAATTATGTTGGTGACAGAAATCTAGTATAGTGGGTAAGGCACTTGCCTTGCATATGGCTGATTTGATACCTGGCACTACATAAGTTCTCCAAAGCCTGCCAGTAGTGATCCCTGAGAACTGCAGATGAAGCTAAAAAGCCAAGAGTCCCATACTTGAAACTACCTGCGTAACTTTTCTAATTTTGCCATAAGCAATTACTGCAAATGCAGTCAACTTAGATAAAGTGTTTTGGTTTTTAATTTAGTCTTTGAATTTACAGTTCTTCATTGACTGAACTTCAGGACTGGACTTCAATGTTTCACACTGACCCCCATCACTAGTAATCCTTATATCCCCAACCACCTATCTGCTTTTATACAAAGTATTATATATAAATATATATACTTTGAATATATATATTTTTATATATACTTTATTTATATATACTATAAATATAAAGTTACAACTGTTGTTTTTTTTTTTTTTGGTTTTTGGGTCCCACCCGGCAGTGCTCAGGGGTTACTCCTGGGTCCATGCTCAGAAATTGCTCCTGGCAGGCACGGGGACCATATGGGGCACCGGGATTCGAACCAATGACCTTTTGCATGAAAGGCAAATGCCTTACCTCCATGCTATCTCCCGGGCATAAAGTATTTATATATATACTTACATATATAATTATATATATTTATATGTATATAAAGTATAAATATATACTTTATATATGTATATATAGTTCTGAACATATATATGAGCTGTATATATTTATATAGATATGTTTTTACATTATAAGTTACAGTGCTGTTGCCAATAGGGTTTCATACACTTTAAACACATTTTCTTCTCCTAATTGAACACTTCCTCCCACCACAGCTGTTGCCCCCAAACATTAAGTTCTATTTGATACATTTCCATAGGTCATAAAAAGCCCAGAAGACTCAGTTTTTACCTAGAATCTCATATGGCTGATGTACTGTTTTTTTTTCTAGAGGTTCTAGGGAAAAAATCAATTTCACTTCTCATTTTTGCCAGGAGTAACCCCTGAGCACACATCCTGAGTATATCTGCCAAAACTAAAATAAAATAAATATTTTTCTCAATATATTCCTTTATTTTCTTTTTGCTATCACAACAGTTTAGATGCTTTGTACTTTGACTACTGAGTGAGTAACTTTCCTATCAATCTATTTAACTTCCATGCTATTTCATTCTCCCCATTCATTCAGTTTGTCAAAGGAGTAATGAGCACTTTCCAATCAAACTACAGAATTTCCATGTTATTTCAGTCCCCACAATTATCCCAGTTTGTCAAAGGAATAATGATATTAATAAATAAATGTTTTTAAACCACTGAAAAACTTCCAGTCATTCATAAAAAAATAATTCAATATAAATTTGTGGGATAAAAAAATAAGATAACAATAATTGAACCAAATTTAATTGGTATTAATTTATAACAGATATTTAACAATGGGCTTTTAATGCATAGAAACTTTAAATATTTTTTGTAAAGAAAGTAAATAGAGAGACCACACAGACAAAACCTGCACCTGGCCTGGATTTCATCCCTAGCACCATCTGCTTCTCTCAGCATTCCTAGGTGAACTGAATATCACTCAGGTAACCCAGGTATTTCCTGGCACCAGTGAGCAGGAAGGACAGCTTCCTTAGGTACTGGAATTGAACTACTTCCTTTCTTGGCTAAGAATCACTAGTGGGACCCTCAATTCTCCTAAGAACAACTTAGAAAGCTCTCCCCCCCCCAAAAAAAGGAGATAAATAGAAACACCTAAATTATATCTTAATGATGTGCTAAAAATGCACCTGGATCTTTAAAATTATTCTCAACTTAAATTTAAACTTTATAATTTCCAGTGAATATATGGTTCTTTAATTTTATCCATAGTTTTGGCTGAATGAAGAAATTTCTGTTAGATGCAAATAGCACCTACAAGCTCCATATTATTTTAGATAATATTTTAATATGGCACTACTACTACTAGCACACTGTTTAATACAAACATACACACACATACAAATATACATATACTTCACAAAAAATAATAAAATGAGAAATTATATTTATAAAATTAAAGTTATACTTTTTAATATTTTATTTTTGAATATCAGCATTTCTGAGTATTTAATATTAGAATGATTTTACTTATTTTAAAGTAAAATTAGAACAAATGGAACCCCATTAAAATTCTAAATATAAAAGTAGATAAGAATGACACTAAAGTACTTAATCCACTAGGAAGCTAATAATTTTAGAATGAAATTTAAAAGCCAAATTATGCCCACAAGCGCAGCCACCATCTTCAAACCTGGCCAGCTTACAATCTCACTCTTTTCTCCAATGAGTTATAAACCGAGCAGTAAAAAATCATGGGTATGCAGACTCATGCAGCAGAAAGAAAGCCATCTCAGAATAAGGGTCCAAGTCTTTACACTGCCGAAGTCACATTTGATGCGCCCATCACCCATAAATGCCTTTTTCCCAAAGGCTCTGCCTCATCACTGACCCTCTATAATTCCCTTTGGGGACATCAATCAGACCAAACTTTAGGTATGCCAGTTCTGGGGCTCAAATCACCATGGATTTTTGAAGCAAGTGCAGGCACCCTTCCTCATATAGTCCTTCTGGGAAGCCTTGCAGCTGAGTACATGCCCCTCAAATTCTTCGTATCAGTAATATTACTGTGAATCTCTGGACAACTTCATTTGTTTAAAGGATGTTTATATGTTTATAGGATGTTATATGCTTATAGGAACATACCAATTTAGCAGAACAGACAAATAACAAGAATTTACAAAACCTTCTGCCATTGTATTAATGACTTTATTGAAGATACAATCATTTTCACAAATTTGCTTCTACTCTTTCTTTTTGTTTTCTTTCTTTGTTTAACTTTCTTCTCTTTGTTTTTATTTTTCTTTGTTTTTCAATAACTGCTTTCACTTATTTGGAAACAAATGTATTATGATTATGTCATGATAAGTCATCTATGTCAACTATGTGATGTATTTACTTTAAATAAGTTGTTAAAAATGTAAAAAATGAGATTAGAAAGCCAATTAACATAAATCCCCCAAAAAGGTTAATTCCAAGGATAAATGTAGAGAAAACAATAATACTATGCAGCAAGAATAGAAAGCAATTTTTATAAACCCCCTTCTCTTCAACTTTTAGAGTTCAGGCTACACCACTCATGTCCGATAGTCAATTAATTCGATCTCTCTAACTGGCAGTGGTCATTTTTGCAGAGGAGAATGAGTTCTGTGCAAGGTCAAAAGCAGCATGAATAGTTCTTGAAGAAAAAGTTCTTTGAAAAAAGTTCATTTAAGATCATTTACTACCACAGAGACAGAAAACTGTCTCCGTTATTCACATGAATCAGCATTACTACCATACGTCCAGAATACAGTAGCCAAGAGAGATGTGAGTCATTAAGCTTCAAGCTGATTGGAACACTCAGAAGGTCCAGAGTATTAGACATTGTTCCAGAATACTGCTACCTTTAATGTCTCAGCAATCAAAGGTCAAATGAAGAGAGCACAAGTTTACTATTAAGGAATATTATTGGGCACACATTCCATTTTTACTGCCTTCCCTGGTGGTCAATAACGTTAACCTAAAATACTATGAATTTTGTACAGAATTTGCCAGAGGAGTATGATTTCTTTAGATAAAACTCGAAGGTGAATTACCTATAAAGGAAATCACTTGCTATTACTTTCTGATATACTCCTTTAAAATGACCATCAATGCCCTAATTTTGATGAAAAGAGACGTAATAATGTCACAAGTCCCAGCTCTCACATCCTCACATTCTGGGCTCTGTGCAAGCAACATGAACATAGAATTTTCAGTTCTGAGAAACACAATGCCCAGTATTTTTTTCCTCATGCATGTAGTCAAAAGGGATGAATCATCGACATCTCTTTGCAAGTCACATCATGAATATGAGTAGATGAATATTTATCGCAATATCTTTCAAAACACCCTGAAACAGTGCGCTGAACACACTAAAATCTAGCAGGCAATTGAATGACTTTTTAAACATCATCTGTCTCCTCCTCCCTAAATTATTTCCTTCCTCCTACTATGCTAAAGCTAGTTTATTGAATAACAAATTTTCAACTCATGTTATCGCTAGTATTTCTATTTCTAAAACTAATTTTCCTCATTATTTCACACTTTCGTCCTTTTAGAATATTTACTTCAGACATATATAACTACAATCAACTTCTTGATAGGATTTATTCTTTACTTATTGACCACCTGAAAGTTATCCATGTGCACTTTCATGTCTTTACACTCTTAGCACTTTCCTTACAATGCCTTTCATGCTTATCCTGTTAGGTTTAATATTGCCATGCTCCAGTTGCATCCTATTTATGTTTGCATTTAACAGTTCTTATGCTTTATTTTACTTGCCCTATTATTTGACTTAAATATATATTCTTTCAGCATAGAGAAACTGTGCCTTTCATGACACTGCTCATGGTCCAAGCATAATCCACAACATACAAGAGGTATTGAGTGCTTATCAAATAAATAAGTACAAGTAAAATATACTGAGGCAATGACTTTACTATGATTTTGATTTAGAAATTCAGTATCTAATGCTTACCTAAAATATCAATTAGATATCAATGTAAATATATCTACATATAGGAACCACATACTATAATTTAAAGTCTTTAGCTTTCTGGTAAGTTTGTGTGTCCACTAAAATTTTTCTTTATATGTTTTTATATAAGATGTATAGTATAATAAACCTTAAATTTCAAAATATATAGAGAGCCTGAGAGATACTATTGGGGTTAAACCACTAGACCTGCATGAGACAGATACAGTTAGATCAATGAAGCCACATGTGATCTCCCAAAACCTCCATTTGTGAACCCTGAGCACAGAGCCAAGAGTAAATTCTGAACATTATAAGATGTTACACCCAAAACAAAAAAAAGAATAATTCTTTTAAAGTTTTCCATTTGTATCCCTTAAAGGGAATTTTTATTTGTGGCCTAATTTCAAGTTTATATGTGAATAACAATGACCAACTTTAATCATATTGTAACGTAAACTCAGCTACAAAGCAAAAATTTTGATTTTCATTATCTCTAACAAATTTTTTTTCTACTGTGCCCCCATTGCTTCTGTAAGTAAATACCCATCTAAAGTTTAGTCTGATATTAAAAAGAATACTTTATGTTATAGAGCTGAGAATGCTCAGCATGGAAAATCATTTCCCTCTAGCTTCTTTCCTTAAGAAAAGACAGTTGTACAAATCATATATCCTGGACAACAGATAGAGGAGATAAATTTAAGGTTTTTGAATGTATATTTCTTACCAACCTGCTACTGTACAGAACATAGCCCCTAGTTAAACTCTGCTTTATTCTTCTTTTAATGGGTACATACCTGCTTAGGGTTCAGGCCCTGAAGATTTCATCATATTTCTTGCTGATATTAAAATTTTTATAAGGCCTAGCTGTGAACTACTAACTCATGACACCTTGTGTACTATGGCTCCTAGCCCAGCATTTACTACCAAATTATTCTGAGGCATATTTTCATTATAGGGTTTGGTTCAGACTGCAAAAGTGAAAATTAATTTTCTCCCAAGCACAACTTGGGTTTGCAGAAGACCTGTCTTCGTTGCACTCTGTGCAATTTAGATTTTCCTAATTAGAACATAGTGATCTATCTAGACAAACAAGATACCTCTGATGCCTAAATAGAGTCAACACTAACAGAAACAAACAAAAAATGCCCTTACAGCTATTTGCCAAACACAAGTCTGGTTTGTAAAACAAGGAGAAATACAAAAATTTACCTTTTGAGTTTCAGAAACTGAAATCTCTCTATTTAATGGGTACTAGTATATCCATTAGTAATACTAATTACAATACTAAAAGAAAACTCAGAATATTAAAAGCTATCAATTAGTATCTGATATCTTAAGTCAATTTTCCATTTCTTCTCTGAAAAGCACTATTTAAGTGCCTTTTTACTTAGCCTTAAAATGAAAAATAAATTATAATTAAGTATTAATAATAAATATATGAAAAGTATATCAGTGATTGCTTCCTCCTTATTTTTCCCTACTTATCTGGATATAGAACCACATTCAGCAATATCACTGTTCTTAAATAATAGCTCAACTCTAAACCTTCTCAACTCTGGAGAAATGTGGGAAGGTTCAGTTAAATTGTGTTGATTTTCAGGATATCACTTTGACTACAATTTAGAGAGCAGTATTAACCCAATGAATTAGTGGCTTAATTTATATATCAGTGAAATTGATAGAATTACACAGTTCATCTCTCAAAATCTGTCCATCAGAGCAGAGATTGTTTTTATAATCCAAGGGTTCTTATAGCAGAATCATTACCTTCTGAGACTCAGAAACAGGACAATCAGATTGTCTATTTTATCTTACTTAGAAAGACAAGTGCGGGGGGGGGGCCAGGCGGTGGCGCTGGAGGTAAGGTGCCTGCCTTGCCTGTGCTAACCTAGGACGGACCACGGTTCGATCCCCCGGTTCCCCATTTGGTCCCCCGTGCCAGCCAGGAGCGACTTCTGAGCGAATAGCCAGGAGTAACCCCTGAGCGTCACCGGGTGTGGCCCAAAAACCAAAATAAATAAATAAATAAAAAATAAAAGAAAAACAAGTGCAATAAATCAGAATATTCTATCTGAATTTTGTCCATAATATTATGTTATCTTTAATTCATGGGTGTGTGTACTATTTGAACTTCTAACAGTAAAATGGCCTTCACTTATTTTTTAGGATCCAAAGAAAATTTCCCATAAACAAGTTAAATTTTTTGTTTTAATTATTTATGGCAAACCCCAACTTAATCAATACATTCATATCTAGTAGCTTAAGCAGTCTAAAAGAAGCTAATATATAAATGGTGGTTAGCAGAAGAAAACAGTATAGACTCCATATCGTTTATAATCACAGAGAAAAACTGCAAGTTATGTTAAAGTGATATCTAAGAAAACCATGAGAATAACAATAATTTGCAAGTTTGGGACTAAAATAGCTTAAATAGTCAACAGTGAATGAGGAGGCAATATATCTATATATTTATTACTTGTAAGAACATGCTGATAAACACTCTCAGGGGCTATGTCTTAGTCTGAGATATTGTCTGTTTGTTTGTTGTGGTAGGAATATTTAGTAGGTATTCAGGACTTACTCCTGGCTCTGGGTTCGATTAAAGATCACTCCTGGGTGGGGTTTAGAGAACCATATGGGGTCTGAACCCTGATAATCTAATCATCCATATTCAAGACAAGCACTTTACCTGTAATACTTATCTCTTCAGTTTCTTAGTCTGAGTTATAACAAAGATTGAGTGCCATAAACAAGACTTATTTTCCACATTTAAAATTTAACAAAGATATAGGCAGATTTTATGTCTGGAGGATTTTTGCATCAATATTTTCGCAAAAGAAGCTGTCATTCTCCTCCAATGTTACATGAGGGAAGAAGTAAGGAATCTATATAGGTGTCTCATTATTAACATTATTATGAGATCTCTGTCATGATGATCTAATAAGCTCTCAAAAGCTCCATCTCCTAATATCCTAACATTTGTGATTAGATTTCAACATTATATTGGGGAAAGGGAAAAGCAGACATTCTATTTAACAAAGATTTAACATGAACTCTACTGTTTTAGTTAAACTGTGAATATTAAATGCCATAATTTTTCATTAAGTGAAATAATTCTACATATCTCCAGTCATTTCAATTTTTGTCAATCAATGATAATTTAAATACTTGATCACATTACAGTGACATTTTTGTTTTTACTTATAAAATTGACATTTTCATTTATTATGGATTATAAGTGAGACTAAGATATTTTCAGCATGTAATAATATTCCAGCTTTGCTACTTAAATCAACAACTACTTTTCTATTTGATTGAAATGTTATACTATTTATCATACTTTGGCATATTATTGAAGTCTTATTAAACAAAATTCATTTCTAATATTTTTATTATCTCATAAACCTGACTGTTAGGATCTGCTTCTAATTGCATGTTATCTTGACTATTATAATCCTGTTTAATATTAGGTACCTGGCAGTAACCTCATTCCTTATGTGTATTATCAAATTAAATGCATGTATACTATTTTTTAATATCCTTTCACAAAAATTTTACATGACTAAAGTACAAAAAATTATTTGAAAGATCATAGAAAGAAAACAAGCCTGGCATATGGACAAGTCCAGCTCAATCCCAGCAAAACTTTATCTCTTAAGCATCACCAGGCAGAGCCTTAGAGGACCTTGAGTACCAAACTACGTTTTTCCTAGAAGACCTCAACCAAACTAGGATGGCATGAAACACCCCACATGTTCAGGCCCTCGCAGTCAATCTTTGACTCAGTTGACTAAAACACTGAAAGGGCTTCTCATGTTCCAAAACCACTTAAAAATTACCCCACCAAAAAATTGGAGGCATATTATGGAACTTAACCAAATCTTTAAATAAGTAGAATAGAATTAAAATCATAATGATTTTTATTTTTCCATCTAAGAACATTATACATATGTATTTAATTAATTATTTCATTGTGTCCAGGGTAAAGTTTATTAGATTTTAGGTTGTATGCTCTTTATTTTTTTTGTATTAATTTTTGACCATGCAGAAAATATTTTTGAGAACCTTTCAGGAAACAGTCAATCAGTTAATTTATCTAGAGATAAACTTTGCAGCTAATGTGGATAAAAATATTCTCCCAATATTTGGTGATCACTGCTACTAAAAACATAGCTCATTATTTTTATTCATATGCTTGATGACTATTTTCTAATTAGTAATAACTGACTTCTTTTAATAATAGCTGATTTATTTTAATCAAAAGAGCAAATTATACTTTCTACAGTAATATTCATTCTTACATTTTACCTTTAATTCAAATTTTAATTACTATAATATTTTGTAATGAATTTCAGAATACTAGACCAGTAGTATTGAAGTGCAATAAATTTGCACATACTAAAAATTCATCTTTATAAACCTAAAAATGTCCTGACCAATTTATACTTACATATGTTTAAAAGATATCTTTAACTACCAAACCTAATTTTTCATAATGAAAACATTGTCTTGTAAAATTTTGCAAAGCTTTAGATATTAGTGTAACACCTGTATTTAAGACTCTAAAATGATCAGTGTCAATTTTCCATATTATTTAGAGTTATAATCTTAAGTTTATTTTTGTATCATTTCTTCTTCTTTCCCAACCCTATTTTTGTATTTGAAAAGAGCACACTTAATTTTCTTTATCCCTACTTTAGTGATGAAGAGTTTTCAATTCAGGGGCCAGAGC
>PVKC010040623.1:0-12304 GCA_004027635.1 Crocidura indochinensis | reverse complement strand
GCACTGTACTTATTTATTGTACTATCTTCTGGCACCAAATTTTATCTCATGATTCAACCATAAAAACAATTTGAAGCATCTCTGAAACCTATCTGAGCCTATCAAGAAATATAGTTTCTTACTCCTTGTCATAAGAGTTCTACCTGACCACACCATACTAATGGACTCTTTCATATTGTGATTGAAGCTAAAGTTTCTGGAAGAGCATCATCCTCATTCTTTTTGTGTTAAATCACAAAAAGCATTTTGTTTGTATGGAAGTTGGGTTTGATTCCTATAGCACTACACTAAAAAATTTTAATAGGCATAGAAAAATGAAAACCCAGAATTTTCACAGGATTGATTCTAAAACAATATGAGTATAAATATGAAATACAGTTTCAAAAACAGAAGAAAGAACTTGGCAGTTGATCAAAGTTGAGGTTAGTTACCAGATGATTAATATTAAGATATTAAGAATTAAATTAGGAAAATACAGATGACCTGAGATCTAATTTCTCAAATTTTGGACCAATGCTTTTGCAGGGGAATTATCATCACCAAAAACTGAACATAAAATGTTAGTATGGAAAGTTATTTACATTGAAAAAAAAACAAATAAAATTTACAGTAATGATAAACTCAGACAGTCATAAGAAATAGGCTTAAAGTTAAGCATATAATAAATTTTATAAAGATTTTCATATGCTATATTGTATTATATAATCTTCAAAAGAAGATTTTTGTTATTGTCATTATATGTCCTATATTATACATGAGGAATTAGTTTCATAAAATTTATGTCCACATTAAAGTAATGAAATAGAATTATAAATCATGATTGTAATAGTTAATGGAAATATTTTTGTTCTAGCATAGTTATTAGTAATTCTCAAACCAAACCCTTATGTTACTATTATCTAAGATCTCTGAAAAATGTTCTCTGCCTGAGTAAAACTTAGGCCAATTGAAAAATGTCTTCTAAGGAAGTTAAATTAGTTAAACATCAGTGTGTTTAATAAATAGTTTCCCATGCATCTAACATGTAACCAAAAGTAAAAATACTGCTCTAGCAGTAGTTGGCTAGTAAATAATGTAGTTATAGGCAGTGAAATGACTATCTCTCCAGGAGATAAAATAGATAGTACTTCTAAAAACCTTATGACAGAGTTCCTGTACATGGCCAAAATTAATATTTTTGCCAGAAAGCATATCTATCAGGATATGATTCCTTATCAGATATAATTGACCTAATAAAAGCCAATTCATAACCCCCCCAAAGACTATGGGAAACTATGACAATTGTTGAAAACAATGGTAAGTACATATAAATTCCTAATAAAAGATCTAAAATTGCATAGATATTTCCTGTAGGAAATTAAATAAGAATTCGCTTGAGAGGCCACTACTGGAAAATAATTTAAAAATCACCCATTCTCTTCACAAGAAAATATTTCTACTTTGTAGAATAATTCAGTAACTAAACTTTTATATAGAGAATAAAATCAAGATATATAGACCAAACTAATTTGATGACAGTCCCATAAAGGCTTATTTAAATATTAGGAATAGAAAGCATTCCTTAGAGGATAAAAGACAAGATGTCTAGAATTGACTAGGTTACTGAGAAATACTTAAAAAGGAAGTAGTTAAAAGATGGAAGGAAAACTGGAGAATGAAGAAACTTGAAGCTCACCACAAAGGTTCACAGAAGTGAGGCTTACACATATGTTCAAGTATGGCTGAGAAATCAAGGAGAATAAAACAAAATGACATTGCATTTATCAATAAAAGTATTACAGTGACTGGTGAAATCATTTTGCTGCCCTTCTTATTGCAAGAATACAATTTCACTTCGCTTACATCTTGCCAAAAGTTTTATCTTCTGGGACTGGAGAGAAGTACAAAGGTTAAGATGTTTGCTTAGAATGTTGGTGCCCACTTTCTTTTTTTTTTTTTCTTTATTCCCATCACCAATGTCCCAAGTGCCCCTCCTCTCCACCCCACCCCACCCCAGCCTGTGCTCTAGACAGGCTTTCTACTTCTCTCATTCATTCACATTATTATGATAGTTCTCGGTGTAATTATTTCTCTAACTGCACTCATCACTCTTTGTGGTGAGCTGAACCTTCCAGCCTTCCTCTCTTTTGTCTCTTTCAAACCTGAGCAGCACATATGGTTCCCAAGAATCACCAAGACTGATCCCTGAACGCAGAGCCAGTAGTAATCTCTGAGCATTGCTGAGATGGCTGCTGAGACTCAACACACACAGAGAGACACACATACACACACACACACACACACACACACACACAGCACACACACATATTTTATATTTGCTAAAAAGGTAAATGGTTTTCACTATTATTAATGAAGAGGTATCATGTATATCATTTTATTTCCTTTCAGCGCCTAATTTTTGTCCAGACTAATCATGTCCAGCTATCATTGTCATAGAGTTCCCTTCTCTAACCTAACTGCACTGCTCCACTATTTGTGGCAAGCTTCCTACCACAGATTGGTTTTCCTGACCCTCGTCTCTATTGTTTCTGGCTACATGAAGAGTGGTGTACATCATAGTAAGACTTAAAACCATGACCAATTTTGTAGCCATAGTATTTAAATCAAAAGAAAAAAAGTAAAATGGAATTCTGGCCTAGATTGACTTTACAACTGGCAAATTTAAAATTCCTTTTAGAAAGAGATAAATTTCTGGTTTCGAGGAGTTGAGTTTTCTTTGCTTGATGGTCTTATGTCTTATTTCTTTGCTTGTTCATTTTTGATGAAGGGTTGAGGAACTAGGAAAAACTCAAAACAGTTGAAATGGAAAAGAGAAACATTTGTATTTAACTTTAAATTTCACTTTACCAATTCTAGGTGTTTGGAGTTATCCTACCTATATTATTAATTATATATCTGAATTGGAATATGAAAAGACCAAGAGGTGTGATGGTTAGGAATCCAACAAAGGTCCTGATCAAAAATACAGAGTGAATTCTTGATACTGACTCTCCTCAGTGGCACTTGCATAGCTAATCATGCTTGAATCTCTTGTAAGAGCAGCAATAGCTGTAAAATCCTTAAGCATTCAGCATTGTGATGCTCAAATCACACTCTTTACAAACAGGCCTGTTATTATAATCCTAAAGAAGTAGCATAAAAATGTACCAACGTTGCTTTTAAGGATGAGATACCAGGGGATTGAAGTGATAGTAGAGCAAGTAATATGCTTGCCTTGCACATGACTTACATGGGTTCGATCCGCAGCATCCCATATAGTCCTTCAAGCACTGTCAGGAGTAATGCCTGAGTATAAAACCAGGAGTAATTTCTGAGCACCTCTGGTTGTGACCCAAAACCAATGATGAATTCCCACATCAGAATA
The DNA here is from genome assembly GCA_004027635.1 of Crocidura indochinensis. Classification (NCBI taxonomy): domain Eukaryota; kingdom Metazoa; phylum Chordata; class Mammalia; order Eulipotyphla; family Soricidae; genus Crocidura; species Crocidura indochinensis. The sequence continues at coordinate 8,940 of PVKC010040623.1, read as the reverse complement.
GAATTTGGCAGCTCCTCCAACCTGACCTCCAAGGGTTATCTTTCTCAGTGGTATGTATGACTATTGTCATCTTGGGTGTCCACAATGTCTCTACCTTAGCAATTTTGAAAAGTAAATCAGAAATATAACTTTTAGTTATTTCTCAAATTTAAAAAATGCTTTAAACTTTTAAATTAAAATTTTAAAGATGCTTTTCATAAATTTTGGTTGCAGAGGCTAGAGAAATAGTCCAGGAATCAAGATATATAGCCATGTGGTTGATCCAGGTTTGATTTCCAGCATCACATGATCCTTTGCGCATGCTGAGACATTTCTAGAGGCAGTAATAATGGCCATTTTATCACAGGAGGACCCAAAACACCTACTAGAATAAACCAAATAGTCCCTGACATCACGGAGCCTGAGCAGCATCACATCCTGGGCCCTCAAATTTAACCTCCAGTCAGAAAGAGGTTCGAGGCCAAAAAATCATGGAAGAAGGCACCTAATATGTAGAATATAGATTGGGAGATATCATTATCCCCCAAAAAAGAACTTGTGGTTACAAATATATGTGGAAAGTATGAAACTGGGGACTTTTACTTATTCACTTTTAAATCTGGTGAGCCATAGTTTATGAATAAATACAGTTTTCAAAGAGGGAAGGAAATATAATAGATACATGTAGAAATGTTAAGGAAAAGAAAATGATGATGTAATGGAAAATGCATGACTACAAACAATTACCATATGTTAAAATCAGAAGCAACTAACATTCTCTTTCTTATAATGGGTCTCATCATGGCCCATCCTTAGCTCTCAGAATGTAGTTCCCATCTCTCTAGACTTCCCACAACACAGGAAGAATACAATTACATGTTTCTAGGCTGAGTCATTTTCTCATGGTAACAATCTGTGGTTAAGCTAATTAGAAAGAGTCTTTTGATGTCATTTATTTCATTCACAATTAGTCTTCTGATGTATCTAAAGATGCATGTTATATGTGTACATATAAACATATATAGTGTAATAAATTCCCTGCCAGTAGTGGGAGTGTAAGGAATGTTAATGTTAATTAACATTACTACTGCAATTTCTTTTTTTCTTTTGGTTTTTGGGCCACGCCTGGCAGTGCCCAGGGCTTACTCCTGGCTATGTTCTCAGGAGTCACTCCTGGCGGGCTCAGGGGACTATATGGGATGCCAGGAATTAAACCTGGTCAGCCACATGGAAAGCAAGAGCCTTACCTCTATGCTATGCTATTGCTCCATCCCCTATAATTTCTATTTAATTGCTCATTATCTTACTCCTTTGAAGAGTCTATACAATGGAAGATGTTTAGTGAGAGTGACTAAGTTATGCAGTGCATAACTTATTTGAAATAATGCAATTTCAAATCCAGGTTCAAGTGGAGATCCTATATAAGAATTCTCAGGTATAGTGTTTTCCCCTCTATTATTGGTAATCCTTCCTTCCCCCTTTTTATTTTTGGCTCATCACCTTATAAACCCTTTTCAAACCCTTCATGTTATTTCTCCACATTTAACCATTATTTTACTCTCAGTCCTTAACTCCTCACAAAGCAGACCATTCTCCCCAGCCCAGCCAGATGCCAACCAGTACCCAAAGTTCAAATATAGATTCTCAGCATGAGAAGAAACTGACAGTCTTCTGCTATTGAGCTGCTCTTAAAGGTCCCTCTTCCTTCAGCTCCTTTCACTGTGGACTATTGCTTGCTACCAGATTTGGTTCCTGAGAAATCCCCTGATTGAGGACACATCCTGATATGGGACTGTTGGAACCCATTTTACCTAGACTCCACAAAACCAAATCACATGTTGAAGCTACACCCCAAATCTTACTCCTTCCCCACCTATTTCAAAAGATTCAAAGAGGACATATAAATTTCCTTTAAATATTTCTTTTAGGTAGATACACTCCTTAATAGGCATAACCGTTACTGAATATCTTCTTATGTAAGCAGCAACTTCCCCTACCTTTGGGATCCATTCACTACAAAATACTAGTAGACAAATCTTTGTTCAAAGTTCATGTAAACAAAAGGTCCTGGGGAATGTTGGTCTTGATACCTCGGTCCCCCACATACACTATAATGTGTATGTATGTAATACCTTCTGGCGTTGTCCCTTTTTGCATAGGAACATTAAAATGGGAAAAAATTAACAAATCCAAACAAGTTCTTATTTAATAAATATAGAAACAAAAAAATTTTATACTGCAGTGGTACCTTACAAACTAAACACTTGGTATAATGACTTGTCCTAGACTCCAGTTGATTGGACAAAGACCAATTGTTCATCCCTGAACCATGGATACCACCTACGGAAACAAACATGGTTTCCTACATCAGCACCAGGAACAAATTCGACCAAGGAAAGCCCACCACCACTGTGACACAAACTTACTCCAAAGACAGTTCTTATGTCACCCTGACAACCGAGCAACAGTAACAGTCTGTTTTTAGGGCAGAATTGTCTGCAATGCTAACTGATGATGAGGCAGAACCAGAAGACACTACATGGTACCCGGACTTAGCTCCTATAAGAATCTATAACTGCAGCTACCTGACAGCAACAACTGCGATGATGAAAGCTGACCACCAAGAATGACAATGGGATTGGACAACCTAGTATGCCTGAATCCTTGAGTTGGTCTTATGCCAAAATACCTCAGGAGTAATATCTCTCTGTTTTTTAGGCCAAAGGTCTTTTCTTTCAATTCCTTCCATATTTTGCTGTATCTATGCAAATAACACCTGTCACATGCACATTTTTTCTTTTTTAGTGTATCTCTCATCTCAAAATAAGATTATATCACTCATACGTTGATATAAACACACAGGGAATAAACAAATCAAACAAATAAATAGCTCCTGGATCATGATTGTAGAGTCATGGCTGTGAGGTGGTGAAGCAAAATGGTGCAGGGAGGGGGGCAGTAGGGGAGCAGGGGTAGTCCATTAGACGATGGTGGAGGATTATTGATAGTAGTTAAGGTGTGATAACAAATATTTAAGGATTTCTGAACCTCCTAAAACATATACAGTGATTTTCACTTTATTAAAAAAAAAGTAAAATAAGGGGCCAATGTTAGCCTAACATCTATGTCAGATTCTCTTTTTCTCAACCAGTATCACTGATACCCACTGTACTTCCACACATGACTCATTACTCCAACATTTTCTCATTGCCACTATCTCATTGTGAAGCCCTTATAGGTCTGCATGGGGCTACTTCCTTTTATAGCTCAGTTTTACTCAACATATCCTCTCCCTGGACAGAATTGCATTTCTTTTGTTTTTGTCATTTGCTTAGTGATATCCTCTGGAGCTTTCAGATCTTAGTTACCATAATGTTTCAAAACCATGATAGTTCTCTGTATTGTCACATTTGCCTCTTATCTCCATAACAGCACTGATATTACATTCAGTTTTACAACTTCTTTAAAGCAGGATTTTTTCCATGACTGGAATGGTAGTATTAAGGACAGGGCATTTGCCTTGCACGTGGCTGACCCAGTTTTGATCCCAGACACCCTATCCAGTCCCCCCAAGACCTCCAGAAGTTATTCCTTAGAGCAGAAACAGAAGTAACCCCTGAGCATTGCCAGGGATCAAAAAATGTAGTTATTTACCAAAGAATAATAGCTGTTTTTCAATTAATTAAAATGGTTCCTGACAAATAGAAATTGATAAGTAAATTAATGACTTAATTTTCAGATATAGTTGTTTTATGCGAGCATTACTTTAGTACAGTGGCTGTATTACAAAACATCTGGATCATCTAAACTTGTCCTTTTAAGCTTTGTCTCTAACAAAGCTGAAAATAAGATTAAGTGCAAAAATTTAACTTGAAGAAATAACATTGGTCTTGCGGGAGGGGGGTTAGACAGAGCTTCTTTAAGATTCTCTAATTTCACTAGTGCTTGATGAAATTATGGTGCATACCATGTCAGCAATCACTTCTAGTCTTATTTAGTTCAACAGGAGAAACACACAGTAACTCCCTTCATCTCTTCTTACTGCACAGAACACTTCCCAAAAGGAGGAAGGAATGTCAGATTTTAATTGGTTCCTGATGAACATTACTAAATATTGCAAACACCCAGTCCTGTTCTTGATCATAAAGTGGTGGAATTCGAAGCACTTACCATTTGTAAAGCTGGCATCTTCTACTTCTGTTTGAAAATATCTGCATGAAAAGGTCCTTAATGTGTTTTGAATCTATGAGCCTCTGCTTGATAGTTTTCTATAAATAAGGTAAAAAGAAATACATAGAGCAACTTCAATAACACAGTAAAACACACTGACATACACACACACTTAAAAAAGAAAAAAAAGCACATAGCAGAGTACTTTTCAATAAATATTTTATTAACATTGTCATTACCAATTCTCAAACCTTTCTGTTTTGCTAGCAATTTTTTCTTTTAAAATATAAACTTAAACAACCAAATTTACCAAGGTGCCTATTAAGAGGGCAGGTTGGGGTGAAGGGGTAGAGGAGAAAATCTGGGAACATTGGTAGAGAGTCGATACCAATATTGAGATCAATGCTGAAATATTGAATGCCTAAAAATCAACTCTGACCTTATAAATAACTTATTTAACAAAATTTAAAATAAAGTTAATTTTAGTAGCAATATTTCATTTACTCACTTCGTTTTGGTGTGATACATAAAATGGTAGGAAAAATCATTTTTCCAAGGGTAAAAGCTAGACAGTAATAGAATTTTCATTGCTTAATCTTCAAAGGGTTGATAATTTTACTGCATTGTATACAGTACTCCACACAAATGGAACTGTATAATCCTGTTAAATTTGCGGATAATTGACTTACTGAAGAACTAATATGTTATTAGTAAAATAAATAATTTGAATAAATATACCACCATAGGATTTATTCCAAAAAACCTTAACTTACAGCAAAATTAAGGCACAAAAAATGATAAAATGAAAAAATATATAAACCATGGACCAGAGAGACAGCATAGTGATAGGGTGTTTGCCTTGCAAGCGACCAACCCAGGACCAACAGTGGTTCTAACATGGTCCATCCCATATGGACCCCTGAGTCTGCCAGGAGTGATTTGTGCATGCAGAGCCAGGAGTAACCCCTGAGCACCACCAGGTGTGACCCAAAAAAACAAAAAATAAAATAATAAACATGGGCTGCATTAGTACTGATACAGTATTGCCATGATTTCATAAAACACTAGTATAAATTAGAAAATCATAGAGAAGCTCTGTCTTACTATTTCCAACATCCAGTGTTCTTTCTTCAAGTTAAAAATTTGTACTCAACCTTGTTTTCAACTTTGTCTTGATCTCCAACTGGCTTAAAAGGACAAATTTTGGTGATCCAGATGTTTTGTAATACAGCTGCTATGACTAAAGTGATACTTGCAGGAAAACAATTATAGCTGATAAATAGGACATTAATTTACTTATTAATTCCTATTTGTCAGGAACCTTTTAATTACTTGAAGAATAGCTATTATTACTTGGAAAATAACTACATTTTTGATGCCTGGCAGTGTTCAGGGGTTACTTCTGGCTCTTCTCTCAGGAATTACTCCTGGCAAGCTCACCTTGCCCTGTATGTGGTCCTGAAATGACTCTAAGTAAAATAATAAAAAGTAAAAGGAGAGGGATTTCTAAGATGCCTACTTCATGTAAGTAGTGCATAAATCTACTATATATGTGTATATGTGATGCATATGCAACAATGCTCCAAAGCTTCATGCAAGAATCTTCTCTGCCATTGTAAATAATGTCCAAGGGATATTTAATTTTCCACACCAAAGATGTCCACTCCAATACTTTGGAGCCAGAGTGCCTGGGCTCTGTGGACTCTGACACAGATATTATGAAAATTCATTTTCATCTAGTGCTATACACTATCACGTGTATCTTGAAATAATATTGTAATAATAAGAGTCATTCACTCTAGATTGTCATATTCCCAAAACCCATCACTGTTCTAAGCCAAACCAAGATACTGGAGGAATCTCCAAGAATATCCATCTAAGTTGTGAAGGGAGGAGGGGAGAGAGAGTTCACTTCCTCATCACCTGCCTTCTCAAAGTTCAATTGGTTGTCACCTACAGAATTTCACAAAATAGGAACATTCAGCTTCAGTTGACAATATGATCGTGCTCAAAATATTTTGCGCAAAATAAAAATGTAACTGTGTAAATAGTTAAAATTCCTATGTGAGGAAAAAAAACTTACCTAAAAGAAATAAAGCCTAGAGAGTTGCAGTTTGGCTGGAATAGAAACACTTTTCAATATTTCCACAGAGAGCAGTTTATTTATGAAGAGCTACATGTCTCAAACATTCACTTCTCTAATTATTGTCAAAACTGTACTATTATAAAACCAACCACCCGTTCATGTGGGGAAACCCAACAAAAGAAATCTTTCTGCTAACAGTACAACTAAATTTCTAGATCATGTATAAATGATTGCAATTTGTAAATAATAGGTTGGATTGGCTTTCACCTTGTACCATTGCTACACAGTTTTCAAAGAGCTACACCTCAAGATCTCAAAGTCAAGTTTTAGACAGGGAGTTTCAGTGGCAGGAAGGTTGCACTACTGAAGGGGGGTGTGCTTTTTATGACTGAAACCCAACTACAAACATGTATGTAACCCTGGTATTTAAATAAAGATATTAAAAAGAAAAGAATAAAACTTTGGTGACCAGAATGATAGCACAGTGGGGGGGAGCTTTAATTAGATCCCATATATTTATCTCCTCTTCCCTGAAAGTTTTTTTAAGGCAAACTCAGAGGTTAGTACTGGGTTTTAAGGTTGGCTAAATTTTATTAAATTTTATTTAATTCATTGAATAAACATCCCGAGTGAAGAGCATAGGGACTTAGAGGTCCGGAGTTGCAAAGAAATAGAACTGAGTTCAAAACTCAATTGTCAACAGATAAGAGAATTATATAGGGGCCAGAAAGATATGCTATCTCTGGAAGTAAGGTGTTTGCCTTGCATGCAGAAGGTCAGTGGTTCAAATCCCTGCATCCCACATGGTCCTCTGAGCCTACCAGGAGCAATTTCTGAGCATAGAGCCAGGAATAACCCCTGAGCGCTGCTAGGTGTGACCCAAAAAAGAAAATTCTATAGATTTTTAGAATTTTCTAGATAAAAAAAAAACTATGTCTTAGAATGTAGGAAACTTTTCTTGTTTTTTGGGTCACACCCGGCAGTGCTCAGGGGTTACTCCTGGCTCCATGCTCAGAAATTGCTCCTGGCAGGCACGGGGGACCATATGGGGCACCGGGATTCGAACCGATGACCTTTTGCATGAAAGGCAAACACTATCTTACATGCTATCTCCCGGGCCCCTAGGAAACTTTTCAAAAGACTTGCCACTGACCAGTTTATTGATATCCTGTCCTCCTCTTTCCACCAGACAGCTCTGCCAAATATCATTCCTACGTCATTAGAACTTCTGACCCATTGTCATTCAGTATGTGAATTTTGATACTTAAGCTGATGATGGGAATGGCCACTATGAAAAAAATTAGCAATGGCTTCACTTAAACTGATTATAGCTTCAATTTCATACTTGGTTTTCCTTCCCTTGATACATTCTGACCGCAAATCTACAAAGTTGACCCTTTTTAGACTAGATTGACCAACTTTGCTCTAAATCAGCTTGTGAATCTCTGCATAATGTATATAATATATAAGTGTAATGATCATTTTTTAAAAATAAATTTTTTTGTATTTTGGGCCACACCTGTTTGACACTCGGGGGTTACTCCTGACTAAGTGCTCAGAAATTGCCCCTGGCTTGGGGGGACCATATGGAACGCCGGGGGATCGAACCTCGATCCTTCCTTGGCTAGCACTTGCAAGGCGGACAACTTACCTCTAGTGTCACCTCACAGGCCCCAAAAATAAATTTTGTTTTTTAGCTTTCTTTAAAGATACTTGATGTTACAAATTTACTTAATGATGGTAAGGGTATAAAGATATTTATAAACTCTTTAAACCTTGTTTAAATGTCACAATCATCAAAACGTTTGCAGTCCTTGGGTGAAAGCAGTGAGATAAAGTATAGAGGAACAAGCCATTAACTTTGATTCAAGTGAGAGCTAGATAGATCAATGGGCAGTTAATAAACTAAAACATTACCTTGGATTCTCTACAGAACTTTCAGAACTAAAACTTTGTTTTGCACTTCCAAATAGCAAAAATAAAACTTTTCCACTCTCTGCCTCTTGGTCTCTCCTCATGTCCCTGCCTAAATCCTAAATGGTGACAGTAGATATTTGTCTCTTATGCTTTATCTCAGAAATAGTTACCTAAGAGGGGACCAAATAACTTGGAAGCAAATTCATGAGACAAATGTTAAAGTCAATAATCAACTTTTCTCTTTACTCTTTTGGCAAAAATCACAGTAGGATTTTCATTACCTGCTTGGTTTCCGAAGAGGTCATGCATATGATGCCAACTGATGCTTGTTTACCTCCTACTAAATGTTGCCTCCAATACAGTGTATTGCCAGACTTTGAATGTGACTCATATTTGATGTCATATAATTATGACTATTTTGTTGCTCTTTACCAGTTAACTTATCTGGTTGGACATACAATCTCATGCATTAGCGGATAAAATGTAAATAATATATTGAGATTATATCACTACTATATATCTTACTATAGAGTGAGAATAGGATGCTTTTATAGCTCTTTTATTTGAGGGTTAAGCATTATATATACCAAGGATGGCCTCTCAGAAAATTTAAAGATGAGTTTATTAATTACCTCAAAAGTTACTGCTTCAATCTTGGGCTGGCTTTTCTCTTCTTTGTTAGGTACTGTTCTTCTGACTTAAGCCTATTCAGCAAGATTTCTGTTACTTGTAATGAGCACAGTTCCTAATTGACATATCTTGAAAAAGTCTATTACAGTTTGTTTTTC
>PVKC010040622.1:0-12302 GCA_004027635.1 Crocidura indochinensis | reverse complement strand
CTATTTACCATAGCAAGACTCTGGAAACAACCAAGATGCCCTTCAACAGACGAATGGCTAAAGAAACTGTGGTACATATGCACAATGGAATATTATGCAGCTGTCAGGAGAGATGAATTCATGAAATTTTCCTAGACATGGATGTACATGGAATCTATTATGCTGAGTGAAATAAGTCAGAGAGAGAGAGAGAGAGAGAGAGAAATGCAGAATGTTCTCACTCATCTATGGGTTTTAAGAAAAATAAAAGACATTCTTGCAATAATAATTTTCAGACACAAAAGAGAAAAGAACTGAAAATTACAGTTCACTTTATGAAGCTCACCACAAAGAGTGATACATTTAGTTAAAGAAATAACTACATTTTGAACTGTCCTAATAATGAGAATGTATGGGGAAATAGAAAGCCTGTCTAGAGTACAGGCGGGAATTGGGTGGGGAGAGGGAGATTTGGGACATTGGTTATGGGAATGTTGCACTGGTGATGGGTGGTGTTCTTTACATGACTGAAACCCAAATACAATCATGTATGTAATCAAGGTGTTTAAATAAAATATATAAAAAATAAATAAATACCTTAATTGAATCACAATGATATGCACAGTATCAAAGTTTTTCACAATTGACTTTTAGTTATACAGTGTCCAATAACCATTCCTTCACCAATGAACACGTCTAGCCACCAATATCTCATTTCCATCACATCCTTCCCTCTGCCCTTTCCTTGTTTCAGCACCCAATGCTTGTCCAGAGTAATCATTTCTATCATTGATCTGGTGGTCCCTTCTCTGCCCTATCTGCACTCTCACTATTTGTGGCAAGCTTCCTACTATAAATTGCTTCTCCTGGCCCTCGTCTTTATTATCTTGAGAATATACAATCTTGGTGTTTGTTTTTAATATATCCCACAAATGAGTGTGAACATTCTATATCTATCCTTCACTCTGACTCATTTCCCTCACCATAATATTCTTCATGTCGGTTTATGTGTAAGCAAATTTCATGATTTTATGTAGATCATTCTTGTTTATTTATTCATTGTTCTCTTTCTGGGCTATTGAGTTATTTCAGATTCTACCTGTTGAGAATAATGCCACATTGAACAGAGGACTGCAAAGGACTATTTTACATTGTGTTTTGGGGCTTCTAAGGTATATTTCAAAGCTCAGTATTTTTGGGTAAATGGGAATTAATTTCTAGATTTTTGTTTCTGTTTTTGGGTTACACCCTGCAGCTCTCAGGAGTTACTCCTGCTCTATGCTCAGAAATTATTCCTGGTAGGCTCTGGGGTCCATATGGAATGCCAGGATTCAAACCACCGTCCTTTTGTATGCAAGACAAATGCCCTACCTCCATGCTATCTCTCCGGCTTCAATTTCTAGATTTTTAAAAATTTCCATATTGCTATTTAAAAACACTAAACCAGTCAACATTCCTATCAGCAGTGAATAAGAGCCCCTTTCTCTCTACAGGACAGATAAATTCTTAAAGTCTTCAATTTCAGGAGCATCTGATTAAATTTATCTTCTATTTATTACTGGATTGATAAGATAGAGGCAGACACTCAATTCTTCAAAATTATCAGATGATTGGGTACATGGGTATTCATTCTGTTAGTCCTCTATGGACTGTATAAAGTGCAAGAATGAGTTTGCATAAATTACCTTCTAATTATAACTTATTTCAAGTTTTCAAAATAGTCTAATATTTACCTAATATAATTTTTATTTATTTAAAAATTGAATCATCATTATTTACAATACCACTAAATTCAATACAGATGAACAAGTCAGTTTTATTCCCACATTAATGCCAGTATTGCTCTATCAAAGACAAAGACAATCTTGCCATCCGCATAACATTTATAAAAATTATTATAGACTGTTTCACATGTTTGAAGTGGTGCTAAAATTTATAACTTAGATAAACAAAATTAACTCACTACACATCCATGAAAATATTTAAGATTCTCCACTGGTGACCTTATGTTATTTCCTATCAAATCCAGTAGTCAAAAACCATTTCCTTGCCTTTACAAGGAATTTTGATATTATTGATGTGAAAGAATTTGGTACCATTTTTCTATGAGGACTTAAGTTATTTCCAGTACTTGACTTTTGTGTTTAAAAAGAAGCCATTTAATCATCTTTGCAACCTGGTTTAGATACAGGAAATGCCTCAAGTTGTTGTTTGTTTTGCTGAGAATGTTTATTTCGTCACTAAATCGGTGTGACAATTTTCATAGTAGTCTGTCCTTAGAATCTCTTTTGGCATGCTCTGGGAACCATATAGGATGCCTGGAATCAAACCTGGGTCAGTCCCAGACATGCTGCTAGGCAAATGTCCTATTATGCTATCATTCCAGCCCCTACTTTTTTTTTGTTTTTTGTTTTGTTTTGTTTTGTCACTTTTTTGCTCTCTTGTATATTTGAATTGGCCTTCTTTTTTTATATAATAATTTTTTTGACCAAAGTGGATTGCAAATTATTCACAGTAAAATTTTAGGTATATAGTGACATTGAATCAGGGACATTCTCACCACCAATGTTGTCCTTTCTCTCTTCCCATTTCCAGCATGCATCCCATATCCTCCTCCTTTGCTCCCCAAGCTGCTAGTATAAGTGGTCCCCGCTGTATCTAGCTTGTTGTAGATTGGGGTATGAATCCTGTTGTTGTTGGCTTTGGATTTGGTACCTAAGTCTGGTCATTTTTTATTTCTACTCGATGTCATACAACTGTTTGGTCTTGATAACCTCCATTATTTCCCCCTCAGTTTGTGAGGTGGAACAAGATGCTTTAAGTTATGTGGTCCTGTTTGAAGGAAAGAAGGAAAAAGAAGAAGAAAAGGGGGGGGTAATCAAACAAGCAAATAACAGGAGGAGTCATTCTTGAGGCTATAAATATCTGTTTAAGAGAAAAGGGAAAAAGGAAGAAAAACATAGCAACAATACTATAAAAAGAAAAAAGAATCAAACAAAAATCCCAAAAGGGACCACAGCAGTAAATACAACAAGCAAACAATAATTCCGGTCCTGAAATAAAAATAAAACAGAGCTCAAAAACATAAATAAAAACAAAACAAAAACAACAACAACAGTAAAAAATCAATTTGAGCAAATAGTTTCCAGAAACCACTAAAAGATCTATGGAAGAGTAAATGAACAGGTATGCAGGTATGGAACCTGGAGTTATGCAAATGACAGTATGCTGCAAGAGCAGAGAAACCCTGTATCTCTTAGGCCAAGGTAATTCCCTTTCTAATCTCCCCAATATTTACTGTGCCTAGGCAAAAATAATAATAATAATAATAATAATAAAATAAATTGATCTTAATACTTGAGAAATTCTCAGTTATTATTTTTTCTAACCAGTCATCCTTTCCCTTACTCTATTTTCTCACCTTCTGGAATTGCTATTCTTCATTAAATATCTCAAATGTATTCATTACTTAAATCGCATTTATAATTTTTATTGTTTATTGATGATGTTGAAAATTTTGCCTATGATGTGAATGCTTTTCTTTTAAGTTTCTTTCATTCTGACCTTAAGACTTGCCACGGTATTCTTTAGGTTCATTCATTCTATTTAAATGAACTATTTAATTGATTTTTAATCAAATTTACATTGAATTTATTGAATGTACCATGGATTTCCTCCATTCAGTAATGTTGAAAGGATTATTGCTCTGAAATTATCCTCAGAATACATTGAAAGACCTAATATAGATGAGTACTATCCTGGACTTCTGCCTCCATACGTTATAAGCACCGAATGTTTTGCTATTGTTTCACTATTTATGGTGCTTTATGAATGGTATGGTTAGAGGTCTATATGTCAGGTGGTCTGAAGAGTGATTTGGTGCTGCTATTTATCAGGCTAGTGTTTAGCAATTTACTGATTTCTGTCAACTACTGATGCCTAATGAGCAGGTTTCTCAGGTTACAGTTTGAAGGCTGTAATTGATTGGAGCTTGAACACAGCAGTAATTGGGACAGCCAGTCTTTACTTAGACCCTGGGAACCCCAGAAGATTAAGTGAATACATGAGGAGAGTGTTGAAGTAGAATTTTAGAAGTAGCTATGTTTTGCAAATGGAATGATATAATTGCTTTTCTTAATTTTGAGTGATGAAATATCTTGTAAATATAAGTCATGCTTTAATAGTTTAGTTGTGGGTATTTTTATAAGTATAGTTTAGGTTTATTTTAAGACTTGTGTTTTATTTGTTCATTTGTTTGTTTTTGGGGGGATGGGTTTGGGGTCACACCCAGAAGCTCTCAGGGTTTACTTCTGGCTCTTCGCTCAGAAATCACTCCTGGCAGGCTCTGGGGACCCTAAGGTATGCTGGGATTCAAAGCACCGTCCTTCTACATGCAAGTCAAACATCCTACCTCCATGCTATCTCCAGCCATTGTAGGACTTTTGCCATTGTAGAGCCTTTGACAGGCAGACAGCTTACATTGCAGGGCAGACCTTCCAGCAGCTGACCTAGAGAGATTTGTGCCATTTCCTGAAATTGTCATTGGTAAAATTCAAATTTATACAATCTGTAAAACCTATGAAATGCTTTAATCTGCTTGCTAATTGCCATGTAAAACTCCTTAAAAACCTGTGTGTTTAAATGCTCGGGGTCTAACCATAGACCGAAAACCCTGCTGTGTCAGGAATCTGTGGTGAACTCAGAGCACTCTGTCAATCAATAAACCTGCATGTAATTGCATCTCCAAAAGCTTTGTGGACTCTCAAAATGCCGGTGGGCCCTATTCCCGAACCCCTGGGCATCCCGATCCCTGAGACCCTTCCCTGGGCTCGGGTTATCTCCAAGTCCAGGACCCCATCCAGGTCCAGGCTTGGTAGGTCTAATTTAACAGAAAGAAGCATTAAATAGTCCCTAGTTTGCCATCAGTGAGTATAGTTCAGGGTGAAGTTCAAAGGTGATGTGATTTGCAAACTCAAGTGCTTACTTGAGTCAAGTCCATAACTCGGAGCAGATGGAACTACTAGATGGCCAAGGTAGGGGATGGAACAGAATATCTATTATATCACAAGCAGGAGTTTGGAAATTCCAGGCAAGAGAAAGTTATAGGGAAAATGGAAGTGGATATGCTAATAAATCTGCTTGGTGCAATTTATCAGAGTAATCATTCTATTTATCACTTATTTTACTTCCTCACTTATATCTACACTAAATATATATATATTTTGTATGTTTGTTTGTGGTTTTTTTTGGGCCACACCCGGTGACGCTCAGGGGTTACTCCTGGCTATTCGCTCAGAAGTCGCTCCTGGCAGGCACGGGGGACCATATGGGGAACCGGGGTCCGTCCTAGGCTAGCGCAGGCAAGGCAGGCACCTTACCTCCAGCGTCACCGCCCGGCCCCACTAAAAATCTTTAAGTTAAAGATTGCCAAATAAAATTAAACTTCAAATAAATGTATAAAAATAGACTATTTATTGGCCATCTATCATATTCCAATTAGTATTTAAGTTAGAAGCACGTTTTTAAATTCTTTTATGTAGAAAATGAGTCATCAAAATGGTTAAATTCTCAAAAATCGATGGCAATAATTATATGTCCTAGAGTTTGTCATATTCTATTTTTTGGGGATACTTGGTGAACCATCAACACCAGCATGCTTCACATGGATCTTTTGACTTGCAAATATTTTAGTTTTAATGTTTGCATTTTCAGGAGCAGTTTACATGTGTATAGGGGTTCTTATAGGGGTTCTTTGGATAAATTGAGCCTTTAAAAAAAGATAGCATGGAGGTAAGGTGTTTGCCTTTCATGCAAAAGGTCATCGGTTTGAATCCCGGTGCCCCATATGGTCCCCCGTGCCTGCCAGGAGCAATTTCTGATCATGGAGCCAGGAGTAACCCCTGAGCACTGCCAGGTGTGACCCAAAAACCACACACACAAAAAAAAATAATAAGAGTTTGTCATATTCTTACTTTTTGTTTTATTTTATTTGGGGTTCACACCCGGCAGTACTCAGGGTTTACTCCTGGCTCTATGCTCAGATATCGCTCCTGGCAGGCTCGGGGACCACATGGGATGCCGAGATTCAAACCAATGACCTTCTGCATGAAAGGCAAATGCTTTACTTCCATGCTATCTCACAGGCCCCAAGTTTATCATATTCTAAAGATAAAGCTCCATCAAGGATTTTTTTTCTCCTTTTAGGCCACACCCAGCAGCACTCAGGGTTTACTCCTGGATCTATGCTCAGAAATCCCTCCTGGAAGACTCAAAGTACCACATGGAATGCCAGGACCCGGACCTGGGTCCATTCGTGTTCAGCTTCGTGCAAGGCAAACACCCTGATCTGTGCTATGGCTCCGGCCTCTCTACCAAGTTTTGATCTTTAATAATAAGGTAATGCCCAGAAGAAACTAATGATTCCTGATATTACCCAGGTAGTCTGGGTCAGGATGATACCTCTGTGGCAGTATCAGAAAGGAGGAGAGAAGATTCCAATTACTTCACTCTCCTCATCACACCAATACCCTCTGACAAAAAGGTCCCCCCCTGCAACTTAACCTTATCAAATTTTCAAGCCACCTAAATTTGTTGATTTATAAATTATGGACAATGAAGCTGAAAGAAGCAGTATAATACATTAATATCTTGTAGTGTCAGCCCATTTGGATCACAGGAAATCTCAAGTAAAAGTTACATAGTAATTTGCCCACTCCTCGAGTATAACAAGTAGCACAGAAAGCTGAAATAGCACAAAACCCACAGTCCAGTAAATCCTTAGACACTGACATTAGTAACCCCATAGAGAGATATATCATTTCAAATTAACCTGTGTTGATTTAAAATTTGAAAATTCCAATTGCCTTTGTGTTGTAACAAGCAATATGAAGTAAATTTACTTATGCCTTCATGGAGGCAGGTTATGATGGTGGGAGGATGACTTGGGGTACTAATGAGAGAATGGTTATGCTGCTGGTGAAATTGGTATTCAAACATTTAATGCTTAAAATAAATGTATTATAAACAACCAGCTAAATCGTAGTTTTTTTTTTTTGTTTGTTTTTTGGTTTTTGGGTCACACCCGGCAGTGCTCAGGGGTTACTCCTGGCTCCATGCTCAGAAATTGCTCCTGGCAGGCACGGGGGACCATATGGGGCACCGGGATTCGAACCGATGACCTTTTGCATGAAAGGCAAACGCCCTACCTCCATGCTATCTCCAGGGCCCCTAAATCGTAGTTTTAAAGTAAAACTTAGAAAGAAAAAAATAAAAATATAATAAAAAACACAGGCATAAAATAATAGAGATGAAGTTGCTACTAACTATACCTTCCCAAGAAGCAGAGACTGGCAACATTTTTTACCTCATTTTCATCAGAAAATGCACATGTTTTCAGGATACTGAATTATATGGTTATGTCACTTTCAATTCTAACCAGTGAAACCAACTGAGCCTCTGTCATTCTCTTGCTTCATGTTCTTCTGTTTTTCATGGGTGATCATTGTCGTATGAAAATGCGTGTGTCAGTGTGAAACATACTGTTGTCAAGATATCTTCTTAGCTATGAAATATGGTTAATCGACTTTTATAAGTGAGATATTTTTCTCTTTGGATTTTAAGAAAAAGATTGTAATGAGGGTCAGTCGCAGAATATTCAAGTTTATTTCATTGATCTGAGGGTCTGTCTTTATACCAATGCCATGCTGTTTTTTTTAATTTTCTTTATTTTTTTAAATGCTGTTTTAATCACTACTCTCTTTATAATAGTTTGAAGTTGGGAAAAGTGATGTCTCTCATCCTCTTTTCCCCTAAAGATGCTTTAGATATTCAAGAAAGGTTATTGGGTTATTTTTCCTTAAGAATTTCAGGAGTGTTTGATCTATTTCTTTGAAAAATGTCATGCTTATCATTATAGAGATTGCATTAAATCTGTACAATAGTTATGATCATTTATTTTGAAAAGGGGGTAAGAAGTATGAAGCAGAGCAAAGAAAGCCTCTTCAGCAAGTGTTAAGAGAACAGGATAATAATATGCAAGAAAAAAACATGAACTCAGACCTCTCTTTAATACTGTGCACAAATGTCAAATAAAAATGAATTATATCTTAATATTAGAACTGAAACTTAAATGTACATAGAGGAAAATGTAGACAGAATAATCCATGATACTGAAACTAAAGGTAGCTTCAAGGATACCACTTCCAGCAGCCAAGCAAATGAAAACAAAGCTAAACAAATGAGATTAATTAAACAAAAATGCTTTGGCACCTCAAAGGAAATGGTGTCTAAAATACAAAGATTATCAATGGAGTGGGAGAAACTATGCACCCAATACCCATCTGATAAGGGATTAGTATTAATAAATGAAATGTAGTAGGCACTGGCAGCATTTAGCAATAATAAAACATCTTAGCCCATTCTCTCATGAGGAATAAAATGGCAAAAAAAGACATTATAAAAGGCTCCATATCATTAATTATTAGAGAGATATGAATCAAAATACCAATAATATAACATCTTACACCACAAAAACTGGCACACATCACAAAGAAAAAGAAGGAACAGTGCTGGTGTGGGATGAGGGGAGAAAGGAACTCATTCACTGCTGTGGAAGTGTTGACTTTTTGGAAACAATATGGAGATTCCTCAAAACCCTAGAAACTGAGCTCCCATATGGTCAAGCAATACTACTCCTAGAAATATACACTAGGGACCCAAAAATGCAGAAAAGCTCTTTCCATTTTTATATTTATCATAGCACTAGTCATTATAACCAGAATTTTGAGACAATCTGAATGCCCAAGAACAAATGAGTGAATTAAGAAACTGTTGTATATAAACATATATATGTATATTTATATATAAATTCACAATAGAATATTATACGCTGTTAGAGAAAAAGAAGTAATGAAATTTGTTTATACGTTGTTGTATATGGAGAGTCTAATGCTGAGCAAAATGAGTCAGAGGTAGAGGGATAGATACCACCTGATCACACTGATTTGTGGGATATTAAAAAAGAGAGTATGATAATAATATGCAGAGAAAACACACTAGATCCAGGAGAACTAGTCAATGGTAGTCATCTTGTCACAAATAGACAGAGAAGAAATCACTAGACCACTGTGATAATGATGATTGGAAATGGTAACTCTGGGTAAGACTTGAGTGCTGAAAAGAGATAAGGTAAGCAATAATATCCCATAAGTAGAAATATTGCAAAATACAATTTCGAAAGGGAAAAGAGAAAGGAAGAGAGAAATATAAATAGAATACTGATGATTGGTTGGTTGTGTACATTATATAACTGAAAATTAATCATGAGCAACTTGTATTTTAGGGGAGAAAAAGCACAAATGTATTATGAACAATCTTGTAACTACATTTTTAAACATTTAAAAAAATGTTTGTAATAAGGGATTCTCTTTGTTATAGCAGCTAATTTATAATATAAATGTATTACATTGAATCATTGCATTGAATACAGAGATTAATAGAGTTCTTAATAAATACTAAGACATTACAAATACAATTGTTTTTAGATATTTTTATTTAGCTAAACAAAAGAAAATAAATTATATTTAATTATTTCTTATAATATTACTTAAATGTACTTTGATCAATATATATTTGTATAATTAAAAATAACTGGCTAGAGTAAGAAATTGAATGGAAGTGCACATTTGTTTTTTCTCAGATGTTTTATCATGAAAATTATTTTTTTAATTTCTCTTTGGTCTATCATTTATTTTTCTTGTAGTCTTATTTAGCAGTCAGAGCTATATGAAGGTTTATAATGTAACTGTTAAAATTAAAAACAAATTAATGCTGTCTTTGTTGTTTAAACTCATAATTAGTCATGATTTTTAAAAATGAAAACAAATAAAACACTTAAATCTCAAATAATCAATTTAAATATTTTCATAGAATCTTGATAATAAAATATCGGAAAGTCCCTTTCTTCCATGCATTCATCAAAAATTCCCATGATTTTGTCAATAATTTAACTCCTTTATTCTCCATCTTCTAATTTCAGAACACTAGAGAAAGCAGTGACTGATCAGAATGTTGGCTCAAGTGGAGTGATCCATTTGCATAGACATGTACAAGAAATTAACTCCAAAGTGGTATGCACTATTCCAAAGACAAATATCTAATTCCAATCAAATTTTCTTATCTGAAAATATGAATTTAATCTTTCTAAAAAATGAAGCCAAACTTTTTGGAATTTCAATTTGTTAAGGAATTTATTTTGGAATCGAAGCATCTGATTATAATAACCTATTAACACCTAATGATTTGTAAAATAGATTTTGGACAGCACTGTTGGAGCATACTCTAAATCTTTTGTTTCTTTGTTTGTTTTAGGGTCACACCCGGCTGCCCTCAAGGGTTGCTTCTGGCTCTACACTCAGAAATCACTACTGGAAGGCTCGGGAACCATATGGGACGCCGGGATTCAAACCACAGTCCTTCTGCATGCAAAGCAAACGCCCTACTTCCATGCTATCTCTAGCCCCACATACTCTAAATCTTGAAATAGTTTACAATGAATATGTAAATTATTTTATTAAATATATTTCATTTACATGTTTCTATGGTTGCATGGTATCTTGTACTAATACAACCCTGATTCTCAATGTATACTTTCTGCATAAATTTTAAGTAATTATCATTAAATTATTCTTATTTATTTACAATCAGTTAATATTTCATCTAGTGATTTTTGACACAAGAAATAAAGTCCTCAAATGCTGAAATACATCTTTTTTGGAGAGAGGGTGGGACACACCTAGCAGTGCTCAGTGATTACTTCAGGCTTTGTGCTATGGGAACCATATAGTATGCGAGGGATAGAATCCAGGTTGGTCCCAGGTCTGCAGTGTGTATGGCAAACACCCTACCAGTATGCTATTACTTTGGCCCATTGCTGACATACATCTTAATCCAAATTTCAATTAGAAAAGCAAACAAAACACTCATAGCTTTTAAAATAATTTTCTATTGAATTCACAATGTTCTACTTGAGGAAGAATTATGGCCTCCACAATACTTTATGAGGTTCACCTAGAAAGTCTTTTAGGATGCTATGTACTCTGAAGGTCACAGTGACATGGACACACAGCCTAAATGACTAATGGAGAAGTCTATTGTGCCCCTGTGCAGATTCCTCCATGCAAGACGGCTGGATTTGACATTGGAATTCAAAACAAAATCTGTTTCTAATTTGATACAAATAAAGCGTTAGCTGTGTGCCAGGTACAAACCATCACCCCAATCTTATCCCTAGCTCTGCTTTCTTAGAACTAATGGAAGCTGAGCCTTCATGTTTGTAAGATTAAGAATAAAAATGTAAGACTTTCATGTCACAATTTTATGGTTAATTAAATAAGCCAGAAAATCTGAGAAATGATGATGAAGTCAAATTATTGGCTCTCTCTGTGAACCATTTGATTATGTTCATTCCAAAGAAAATTGTATTTCTAAAGTTTGTCTTCATTCTTATTTATAGTTTGCCTGAGATGTTAGATGGAGATTCTATTTATGAATTTTCATTGTACTAATTGTATCATAATGGTATTGTTAGAATGAGTCATTGCTTTCAACTTGCAATTTAAGCATATGATAAGAATCTCTTGATGAAGTAAATCTTGGATTTTAAGAGTGGGTGTGTTATTTATTGACTCTTTTCCAAAATGGGTCTTTTAGCTCATCCTGTACATGGGATTTCATATCTTTATATCTTCACACGTTGTAGAATCCTGAAATATTTATTCCAAAGTTCCATCTTGAAATAATTACATTTATTTTACTCTCATTTTGCCCTTGTAATTACTAAAATTGCATAAAATTTATTAGATGCAGGTGCTATCAAATTATAGCTACATTCAAACTCAAAATTTAGTTTTTGGCTTTATTTTCTCTTTCTCTCCTCTTTATTTCAGCCCTTTTCTTAGTTCCCCAGAGCCCACGTTAAATGCTTAGTCAGTTGCATTACATTGTACTTAATATGTTTAATACTCATTTACATCAGATGAGTTAATTTTCATGTGCATGAAATATGTTCACAAGCAGTAACAAATCAAACTCTTAGGGGTTGGAGAGATGGCACAGTAGGTAGGACATTTCTCTTGTATCTGGTCAATCTGTTTTGGATCCACAACACCCATCTGGTCCCCTGAGCCCTTTCCAAAATGATCCCTGAATGTATAGCCAGAAGTAAGCTTTAAGAACCCCTAACTGTAGTTCTCTAAAACATAATAGAACATTTATTATTTTTAAATAAAAATAAAATAATGGGATAACATTTGCAATGCTTTTTT
>PVKC010040621.1:0-12300 GCA_004027635.1 Crocidura indochinensis | reverse complement strand
ACAAGGCTGTCCGCTCTCACCACTCCTCTTCAACATAGTACTGGAAGTTCTTGCTATAGCGATCAGGCAAGAAAAGGATATCAAGGGAATCCAGATAGGAAAGGAAGAAGTCAAGCTCTTATTGTTTGCAGACGACATGATATTCTACCTAGAAAACCCTAAAGACTCTATCTACCAAAAAGTTTCTAGAAACAATAGACTCATTTAGCAAGGTGGCAGGCTACAAAATTAACACACAGAAATCAATGGCCTTTTTATACACCAATAATGATAGGGAAGAGAAGGAAGTCAAGAAGACAATCCCATTCACAATAGCACCACACAAAATCAAATATCTTGGAGTCAACTTGACCAAAGACATGAAGGACCTATAGAAAGAAAACTATAAAGCATTGCTCCAAGAAATAAGAGAGGACATGCGGAAATGGAAACACATACCCTGCTCATGGATTGGCAGGATTAACATCATTAAAATGGCAATGCTCCCCAAAACATAATACAGATTTAATGCGATCCCTATAAAGATACCCATGACATTCTTCAAATAAGTGGATCAAACACACTGCTTCAGAAGCCCCCAAATGTATAATAAAATTAAAGAACAATAATAAAGTTTTATGGGTAGATTGGGACTATAGCTCAAGTGGGAGAGAACATACCTAGTATGTATAAAACCTCGAGTCCCATCTCCCCATAGCATGTGCCTTCCCCAGCACCATAGGATATGACCTTGTGGCTCCAGAGAATATTCAGGATATTTTTCAGCATAATCTTTGCAATTCATTCTGCTAGGAGTAACCCTGAACTCCCAGCACTGATAGTGTGCACCTATGCAAATAATAAAATAAATGTCTTTTCCAATCTAGTATAAATTTACATATAATCTTACCATTCACTTTGCAAAGAGTTGTCAATTGTATATTCATTTGCTAAAACATTTTGCATTCACTTGTCTGTTAGGTCCTCATCAGACAAAATCTAAGTCCCTTCATACAAGTAAACTTGGAAACTTTTTTATTAATTCAAGATGCCATCAGGGCTTGAATAAAACTGCACTCCTACTTTTTACTGGACAATATAAAATCAGCAAATTCTCTATAAAATTAAAATAATTTAGACATAAAACATCAACATTCTCAAATTTTGGATTAATAATAACCTTCTTTAAACTGTGTAGTGAAAAGATAATTTTCATAGGAAAGTGATATCAAAATAGCGTGAAAATATCTACAGATCTTAAATTTTAACTCTAAGGCAAGAAATCCTACATTGCACATTTTAAATCACAAGATCACAAGACTGAAAAGACTTGAGGATATAACATAGGTGTGATTACTTCTTAAATCATAGCTTGAGATGGAATCCATTTCTGCCTTCAGCTCAATACTTGCCCCAACAGCTAAACAGGAACAAGATATTTGTTTAAAAAGATATTTGTCATTTTACTATCCACAGTACCATATTCATTTGAGTTTTTAAATAGCTCATATTCCAGTAAACTGACAGGAAAGAAAAGACACTAGAACATGTCAAAAGAAGTATACTTGATCTTTACATTTCTTTGTCTAGCTCCCTTATAAAATAAAAGTCTTACATAAAAATTTTTTTACAAAGTGTCTGTTCATTTCTTCTCCTCAATTTTTGATGGGGTTAGATTTTTTCTTGTGAAGTTCTGTCAGTACCTTGTATATTTTGGATATTAGTCTTTTATCTGATGTGTGTTAGGTGAATAATTTTTCCCACTCAGTGGATGGCTCTTGTGTCCTGGGCACTATATCCTTTGAGGTGCAGAAGCTTCTCAGCTTAATATATTCCCATTTGTTTATCTCTGCTTCCACTTGTTTGGAGAGTGCTGTTTCCTCCTTAAAGATGCTTTTAGTCTCAATGTCATAGAGTGTTTTATCTACATGTTGTTTTAAATACCTTATAGTTTCAGATCTGATATCAAGGTCTTTAATCCATTTGGATTTTCCCTTCGTACATGGTGTTAGCTGAGGGTCTGAGTTCGCTTTTGTGCAAGTGGCCAACACCACTTGTTGAAGAGACTTTCCTTGCTCCATTTAGGATTTCTTGCTCCTTTATCAAAAACTTTATTTTAAAAAATTCTCCTATTCAGCATAGTACTGGAAGTACTTGTTATAGTGATTAGGCAAGAAAAAGATATCAAAGGAATCCAGATAGGAAAGGAAGAAGTCAAGCTCTCAGTGTTTGCAGATGACATGATACTCTAAGGGGAAAATCTAAAGATTCTACCAAAAAGCTTCTAGAAACAATAGACTCATATAGCATTGTGGCAGGCTACAAAATTAATACAAAAAAATCAATGGCGGGGCCCGGGAGATAGCATGGAGGTAAGGCGTTTGCCTTTCATGCAAAAGGTCATCGGTTCAAATCCCGATGCCCCATATGCTCCCCCGTGCCTGCCAGGAGCAATTTCTGAGCATGGAGCCAGGAGTAACTCCTGAGCACTGCCGGGTGTGACCCAAAAAAAACCAAAAAAAAAAAAATCAATGGCTTTTTTATACTCCAATATGATAGGGAATAAATGGGCATAGAAAATAATGCCATTCACATTAGTGCCACACAAACTCAAATATCTTGGAGTCAACCTGACTAAAGATGTGAAGGACCTATTCAAATAAAACTATAAAACACTGCTCCAAGAAATGATAAAACACGCGGAAATGGAAACATGTACCCTGCTCATGGATTGGCAGGATCAACATAAATAAAATGGTGATCCTCCCAAAAGCATTGTTACAAGTTTAATGCGATTCCTCTAAAGATACCAATGACGTTCTTCAACGAAGTGGATCAAACACTTCTGAAATTCATTTGGAACAATAAACACCCTTGAATAGCTAAAGCACTCCTTGGGAAAAGAAATATGGGAGGCTGACACGGCCAACTCAGGAGTGAAAACTCCTGAGAAAGAAATTATATTTATCAGAAAAGCCTACTTTGAGTAGTCAAACAAGCTGACCTCCTTGTCAGGATTGTCTGATTATAATTTCACGAGGTTGTGAAAATTTCACTCTTTCCCTTTAAGAAAATCAGGCATCTGATAATTCTCCTTTAGACAAAGGAAAAACAGCACCAAACTCCAGCCAAAGGCACCCCCATTGACCAGTCTCTTTGACTTGCGCAATATTGACGCCAAGGATGTTTTCCTCAATAATTCAAGCTCAGGAGGAAAGCAAATTCTCAGTTTTCTACCCAAAACTCAAAACATCTTTTCTTTTCCCTAATAATTGCTAACTTACTCAAGGAATTTCTCACTCCCCTGATAATTACCTGCTTTTCTTACTTCCTGAATATTACCTGGGTTCTCTCTCCTGTTTTACCCAAAACAAAACAGAATTCCTTTCGCCCCAGCATCAGTCTTTTTTAGTATGAAGATTCTAGATATGCTCTCGTATTGTCCTTTCTCAACTCTGCCTTACCTTGATAGATATCAGGTTTCTCTACCTGTCACATCATATGCTAATTCTAGCTTTGATCTCATTGATTCAATCCTTTTTCCTTTCTTCCTGGCTATGCCTCAAGAATACCACTTTGCATTCCAGAGTTTACTTTATAAGGCTGAGCTGAATCAATACATTTGTCCTCGCTTCATCTGACATGGACCCCCATGCATCGCGTGTGGTAATTCATTTTTCTACATTAATAATCTGTCTTCAAGTCTTCCCGTGTCTCACTCTCTCCTGTGAGAAATCCTGAACTCACGAAGCTATATTACTAGCTACAGATGCTAGCGGTCTGTAGCAGGAGGCATTACTTTCCCCAATTTTAAGCTGTATTACAAAGCAATAGTTATCAAAACAGCATGGTGTTAGAATAAAGACAGACCCACAGATCAGTGGAATAGGATTGAGTACTCAGAGAATGTTCCCCAGACATGCATATATTATTTTTAAAGAAGTGTCTGACTTGGCTTCCTGATTGCCTGCTTGCTGCTACAGAGTAACACCCAGAAAACTTAATCCCAGCAAGGTAGACTGTCCCTGACCAAAGGGTGGTGCCAGACTCCTAATGTGGGTTATAAAGGTCCTCTGCATTCTTCCATACGTGGCTTTCTGATTTCCTGTTTGAGGCTGCAAAGGAAGACCCCAGCTAATGTAATCCCATTAAGGTAGGCTGTCCCTGCCCATAAAAGGTGGTGCCAGAGGAGCGCAGACACTCTGCCTTGCTTTGTGGCCACACTCATTTTCTAGCCAATGAACTTCACCATATAAAAACAGTGTCTTTTGTTTTTAGGGCCAGAGAAACAGTACAATAGACTAAGCACATGCTTGGAGTATAGGAGGACATGTTTGATCTATTTTTGGTATCACATGATTCTGTGCATACTGGAAGCAACCCTGCAAGAACAGAGCTTGAAGTTGCCTCCCAGTATTGAACAAAAAAGCATTCTATTGCTACAGTGAGTTATGAAAATAAAAAAATACACACATATATGAAATTTCCTATGTATTAACAAATGAAAAAAGAAAAATGGCCCAGAAAACTGTGGAGAGGTGCTATTAATAAAAGGAAACAGAGGACCACATATTTATTCATTTTTCTATAAAACTAAGAAAAAAGAGAAAAAGACTGGGAACCAGGAGCCAAGTGGACAAAGGATGAACTTTAAGTTTATTGGTGGAAGGACGCCAACACTGGTGGTGGGAATGTATATCTGAAATTAAATTATGAAGGACTTTGTATATCACAATGGTTTCAATAAAACAAAATAAAAACAGATAAAGAGGCCGGAGAGATAGCATGGAGGTAAGATGTTTGCTTTGCATGCCAAAAGTCAGTGGTTCAAATCCCAGCATTCTATAAGGTCCCCTGAGCCTGCCAGGAGCAATTTCTGAGCATAGATCCAGGAGTAACCCCTGAATGCTGCTGGGTGTAACCCAAAAACCAAAATCAATCAATAAATAAATAAATAAAAAGGAAACAGAGGTTGGAGTATATACACATTTTACATTTGCCTAACTCCATGGATCACTTAGAATAGCTGCCTAAAAACTAGAACAACAGGCAAAGTTGTTGAGCAGTCATTGAGTTTTGCACTTCAATGAGTGTTAGAAATCCTAGCAATAGCAATCAGAGAAGAGAAGGAAATCAAAGGAATCCAAATAGAAAAGATGAAGTAAAATAATAATTTTTGCTTGCCATTGAAGATCCTAAAGAGTTCACGAAATGCTCCTAAAAACAATAAATCAATATAGCAAAGTGGCCAACTACAAAGTCAATACACAGGATAGATGCATTCCTTTATACAAAATAACTAAAAAGATGAAGAGATCAGGGGCCGGTGCGGTGGCACTAGAGATAAGGTGTCTGCTTTGCCAGCATTAGCCTAGAATGGACCACATATGGTTTCCCATATGGTTCCCCAAGCCAGGAGCGACTTCTGAGCACATAGCCAGGAGTAACCCCTGAGCATCACCAGGTGTGGCCAAAATCCAAAAAAAAAAAAAAAAGAGGAAGAGATCAAAGAGTCTATCCCATTTAAATAGTGTCCAAAAACTATCAAGTATCTAGGAATCAACTTAACACAATAGATGAGAGACATATACCATGACAATTTTAAAACACTTCAGAAAAAAATTGAAGAAGACCTAAGGAATTAGAAGAAAACTCCATGCTCATGGATTGGAAGAATCAATATTATCAAAATGACCATCTTACTTAAGCTTCTATATAGATTCAATGCAATCCCTATTCAAATTCAGACAACATTCTTCAAGAACTTAGAATAATTATAAAGTTTCTGTGGAACCATAAAAAACCTAGGATAGCCAAATTAATATGAAAATCAAGAAAATAGGAGGCATCTCATTACTTAATTTGAATAGCATGGTATTGGAAAAAGACAGATTTTCAGAATAGACTATCCAGTGACAAACAGGCAAGAATATGGTAAATTAATTTTTGAGAAAGAAGCCAAGAATGTGAAATGGAATAAAGATAGTCTCTTCAACAAATGGTGTTGGAAAAATTGAATAACCACGTGTAAGAAATTAAAGATTGATCCATATTTCATACCTTACACAAAAGTCAATATAAAGTGTATTAAAGACCTTGAAATCCAAATCCATAAAGTTGATTGAGGAAAACATAGACAGCATACTCCAATATTTAGACCTTAATGGCAAGAGCTATAGCAAAAGAAACACAAGCTAAAATTAGAAGACAGCTAACTTAATGCAAAAAAAAAAAACGTTTGCACTCGAAATGTTAGATAAAGGTTTGCTATCTAGGATATACAAAGCACCAACTCCACAAAACCTAAAAATTCCATAAAAAGTGGGGAGAGAAAATGAACAGACACTTCTGTGAGGAAGACCAACAGATGACCAACAGACACATGAAGAGGTGCTTACCATCACTTACTAGAGAAATACAAATCATTATCTTACACAAGTGAGGATGGTACATATAAAAAATACTGAGAATACTCTCTGTTTGTGGGGTTGTGGTGAAAAAGGAACACTCATCCACTGTTGGAGAGAATGCTGCTGGGTTTAACACCTATGGAAAAGTATGGAGGGTTCTCAGTAAATTCAAAATTGAGCTGCCATCTAGCCCAGCAATCCCTCTTTTTGGTATCTATACCCAGGACTGAAAAAAAATTATCTATAAAGATGTATGCACACTGCATACATCTGCAATACATTATTGAAACACTCAATACAATAGCTAAGACTTGAAATCAACCTAAATGTTCAACAACAGATAAGTGGATTAAAATGTGGTATGTGCAACATATGCATATATGCAATAGAACTCTACAAAGCTGTAAGGAATGATGCAATCATGCAATTTGCAGCAAAATGGATGGAATTGAAAGATATTATATTAAATGAAGTATGCCAAAAGAAGGATAAAAACAGAATGATATCACTTATATGTAGTATTTAGAATAGCTGTATGAAGAAATTCAGTGATCTAAATGAGCTTTGTCTTGAACACCCTGGGCCTCAGAGTATAGCAAGAAGGAAAGAAACTGAGTGGAAGAGGAGAAACACTAATAAGAAAGTATGGGGACTAGGAGCCAAGCAGTCCCAGGTGCATCCATAGTATTAAAAAGGCCAGAACTACATAGCCAAACAACAGTGGAATCAAAGACCCAAACTTTAACCATTTAAATGGGCTTGTTACGATGGCAGGCTGGGGGACAGAGGGAGTGGTATAAGATGCACTTGAGGAACGTTGGTGGAGGAAGGTAAACACTGGTCATGGGATTGGCCTCGATTCATTGTATGTCTGAAACCCAACTATGAAGGACTTTGTAAATCACAATGGTTTAAATAAAACAACATTCATTTAACAACAAGAATGGGATGCATTTTATTCAGTTCATTTACCATTTGGCAATACAGTATCCCTTTGCTATATATTAGACATTTCTAGGCTTAAATACATTTATTCTTCTTTTCTCTCAACCACAAATAATTTCTTCTAGTCTAGGGCTTTTCTAGATTTAATTTTGCTTATATGGATTTTTGATCAATAAGAAACCGAGTTGGATAAGTAAATTTCCTGACATTCCATGGAGGAACAGAGCAGAATCAATCATACGCATATTTTGAAAGTGCTGCTGATTCAGTGACCATTGTGTTTCTAATAGTCTTGAACTGTAGCAACAAGAAACCCTGAGGGTAAATTGAGTAAGATTAAGGAATTTATGGTCACTGATCACTCACAGGTCACAGTCACCTTTGCTTCTACATCTATTAGTAAATGAGCTAATTCTGAACCGAAAACTGGTCTTCTAGAATCTAAACTTTAAGACAGCAATAAAACAAATGATAGCTTGGCTGACTTCTTAGTCTGGAGTCTGGTAATGAGAATCTTCTCCAGAAGAACATTTACCAGAATTGGTTTTAGCTATTGGTGCATTAGAAGGACATGAGATCCAGAAAAGAAATCCAAGGTTCACTTTTAGAGATACTCAGGAGTGCCTTGTAGGGATGGGGAGGGACAATGGGATTAAGATGTTCTGGAAGAGCAAAACACTATTCATTTTATTTCCATAAATTATTAAGTACACTGCCTTTGGCCTGCCTCTTTAGGAGTAGTCATAAAGTTTTCCTCCATTGTTGCTAAATCAGCTAAAACTTCTGTGAAACAAATAAGCCCTTTTCAGAAGGAGAGGAGTCTTACTGTTTTCAGCTACTGAAATGTGAGATGTTTGGAGAGAGAAATGCCCTATCAGAATTTTTCAGAATAGACCAAGACTGCTTCAACGCTCCCAGAATGCCTAATAATGTATGGAAAGTTTGTGTTTTGGTCATTGAAGATGTATTTCTTTTGTTTGGGGATTCACACCTGTGGTATTGAGGGGTAGATCAGTGATTACTCCCAGATGTGCATTGAGATGTGGTCCAAGTGTAAAACTTAGGAGCTGGAGTGATAGCACAGTGGTTGGACATTTGCCTTGTACATAGCCAACATAGGAAAGACCCGGGTTTGATCCCTAGCACCCTACATGGCCCCCCTGAGCCTTCCAGGAGTGGTTTCTTTCTTTCTTTTTTAAAAATAAATTTATTAGAGATAGCATGGAGGTAAGGTGTTTGCCTTTCATGCATAAGGTCATCGGTTCGAATCCCGGTGCCCCATATGGTCCCCCGTGCCTGCCAGGAGCAATTTCTGAGCATGGAGCCAGGAGTAACCCCTGAGCACTGCCGGGTGTGACCCAAAAACAAACAAATAATAAATAAATAAATAAATAAATTTATTAGGGGGCCGGGTAGTGACGCTGGAGATAAGGTGCCTGCGCTAACCTAGGACAGACCATGGTTCCCCATATGGTCCTCCGTGCCTGCCGGGAGCGACTTCTGAGCAAATAGCCAGGAGTACCCCTGATCGTCACCGGGTGTGGGCCCCCCCCCAAAAAATAAATAAATAAAAATAAAAATAAATTTATTAAAAGAAAATGTAGCATAGTTGGCATAACTGATCACAATATATTTGTTTCAGGATGACAGGAAGCAAATATCAAAAATATAAAGAAAATAGGAGATCTAAAATAAAATAAAATAAATTGGAAAAAGAAAAGGAGAATTTATTAGCAGTTATATTCATGGTAATTATTGTATCACCAATAAAGCCATTAATACAGTAGCAGAAGCTTTAGTACGCTCTTTTCATTTTTCAGATAGGAGATGGACTAGAAAAAAAAGAAAGGTGTGTGTGTGTGTGTGTGTGTGTGTGTGTGTGTGTGTGTGTGTGTGTGGTAGTTGTTGTTGTTTGCATAAGTACAGCAAAATAAGGAAGAAATTGGGAGGAGAAACCTTTGGTCTTAAAATAGGGAAACCTGGGCCCGGAGAGATAGCATAGCGGCATTGGCCTTGTCAGCAGCGGATCCAGGACTAAAGGTGGTTGGTTCGAATCCTGGTGTCCCATATGGTCCCCCGTGCCTGCCAGGAGCTATTTCTGAGCAGACAGCCAGGAGTTAACCCTGAACACAGCCGGGTGTGGCCCACCCCCCCCCAAAAAAAACAAAGCAAACAAACAAAAAAAGACAGGGAAACCTCACCCCTGAAGTGTTTTGGCATAAGACCAACTACAGGCTCCAGGCTTACTAGGTTGTCCGACCCCTTCGACATTCTCTGAATGTCGAAGAAACAGTTTGTCACCATCACAGTTGTTGCTGTCGGGTTTCTGTAGTTATAGATCTTGGTTTCTGTACAGATACTAAGTTGAAGACTGCATGGTATATGGTGTCTTCTGGTTTCGTCTCACTATTAGATAGCATTGCAGAGAATCCTGCCCTAAAAGCAGACTATTGCTGTTCCTAGATTGTCCTGGTGTCATAAGTAACATCTTTGTAGTAAATCAATGCCATGACAGGTGTGGAGCCTTCCTTGTTAAGAGTTCTTATTTCTGGTGATGGTGTAGAAAACTGTGTTTGTTTATGCAGACGGTGTCCACAGGTCAGGAGTGAATGGTCAATGTTCTATCAACTGAAGTCTATGTCAAGTTACTATGCCAGGAGTTCAGGGTGTAAGGTCCCACTATAGTTTAAAATATGCTCCCATCTCTATTAGATAAGTACTTGCTTGCATATGTAATCTTTTCCCATTTGAATGTGTCTATGCAAAAAGGAAGAATGACAAAAGGTATTCCAGGTGCATATGGGGGTCGAGGTATCAAGAACAACAATCCCCATAACCTTTTTCTTCATGGCCTCTAAACAAAGACTTGTCTACTAGAATTCTGTACTAAACAGATACTGAGGATGGGGGAAATTGTGGCTACATGAGAAGATATTTAGTCACACTTATGCTTATTGAAGGAATGTAACTAAAGAGATATTCAAAGGATATTTGCATGTCCTGTTTAAGTCTTTTGATAGGCAGGGAAGGGGTAATATCTGGAACCCAGCTTCAACCTGTGAGTTGGCTTTTGGAGTCTAGGAAAAATGACTCCCAGCACTCACATAACAGGGAGTATCCTCAAGCACAGGGCTTCTTAGCCAACGAATCTGGTAGCAAGCAAAAGGCAAAAGTCCACGGTAGAGGAAGATGAAGGGAGAGGAGCCATTGAGAGAGAGTCAATAGTAGCTAAGTGTCGGTTGTTCTCATGTAAAGAATCTATCTTTTCACTTTGGGAGCTGGTTGACATATGGCTGGGGTGGGGAGGATGTTCTGTTTTGTGAGGAGGACATGGAGTGTTATCCTGAGGGTCTTGGGCATTGTGTTTCCTTTCCTAGGAATCTAAAATTATGAGCATTGTGGTATCATGGTAAACTAAATATAGTTCAGGGAAATGAGGACTAATGAGAAAGAACCCCAGTGCAAGAAGGTCCACTGCACATCCTGGTTTTTGACTGTGGGAGGGGCTACTCGTTCCCTTCACCCACAGCTCCTGAACCGGCATCCAGGCTTTGCTGTGAAGGCCTGGCTTGGGGGTCCCATATCCCTGCTCTAGGGTTCAGCACAGGGGTCCTGTCGGCTAGCTCCACACCGCAGAGACATCTCAGTTACCAGTTGCGAGTGGAAAGGTGAAATCCTTTCCCAGGAGTGATTTCTGAGCGCAGATCCAGGAGTAACTCCTGAATGCTGCTGGTTGTGACCAAACAAACAAACAAACAAGTGTGAACCCTGGCCTCTGCATGCAAAATTTGTGCTCCAGCCAACTATGTTTTCTCCCCAGTCCCTACAGAATTATATTGGGGGGGGGGACTGAGAGTGGTAGCACAGTGAGAGGGAGCATAGTGGTAGGGCATTTGTCTTTATGCAGCTGATCCAGGACGGATGGTGGTTCGAATTCCAGCATCCCATATGGTCCCTGGTACCTACCAAGAGTGATTTCTGAGTGCAGAGCCAGGAGTAACCCCTGAGTACCACCAAGTGTGACCCAAAAACCCAAAAGAAAAATTAAAAGAACTATATTTGAAATCTATTTGAATTATTTGCAACTATCTGGTATTTGTTATTTTGACTGAGAACAAAAATGACACTGAATCCATTCTTAAATATTATTTCATATTATTAAGGAGTGCAAAGACTTATTTGTAATACTAAATTAGTGGCAAAAGATGTATCTTGACACATATACTATATAATCAATTAGAAAATGTGTGAGCCTAACTTTTGTAACTGGAACTAGCTAAGTATTTACACTATGCATTTATAAAGAAAGCTGGTTCTTTCCATCATTTGTAGACATGGATTTCACTAGGACTCTCATAATGAAGTTAGCTTCTACTACTTCTCCCTGACACATTCTCCTCACATTTTTATTATAACTTTTCCATTCAATAAGGCAGCCACTAGCTCCAAACCTAAAACATTCATGTGAAAATGTACATGCACATTTTGTTGATTCCAGTGAAGTAGTCAAGATATAAAAATAACAATTGTTAGCAACAAATGAATGAGAAAGTAAGTTGTGACATGTATACTATGCAGCTATAAGGTAAGATGAAATCTAGTAGTTTTCTATTTGAATTGAATGGGAGGGCACTGTGTTAAAGGAAGAATTGAGGGGAAGAATAAATAATAAATGATCTCACTCATCAGTCGTCAATAGGGAAACAAAACAAGGGAACAAATAGTATCAAATGATGATAAGTCCAAAACCTTACATTGAGGAGCTGTTAGGTTTTCAAACAGTGAGGGATGGGGAAGAGAGTGGGACTGAAATAGCATAAGGATGCAATTGTTTGTTACTTTATGGCTGTAATACACGAATATTAAAGTTGTAACCTTCTTGCCAAAGCAGCAGTAAAAGTTTTAAAAAAATAATAAAGCAATATAGGCAGTTATTTCCATTGTTCCTATTAAAGCTACTGAAAGA
>PVKC010040619.1:0-12294 GCA_004027635.1 Crocidura indochinensis | reverse complement strand
GATAGAAGAAACAGCATCTCTCATTCAGCACTTGTCAAGGGCTGTGTCTTAGTGACCAAAGCTTCTGTACAACAAGTGGCTTGGAACTCAGGCAGAAAACAACTCTCTGCTGCCTCACTGTTCTTGCATGCTGGAATGAGTTTATCTGCATAGCTCTCTGGCTCCTGCCTCATGAACCACAGCCTGTTGGTGGGTTGGCTGGAGACTGACTTCAGTCACAGTTTGGGCTCCTTGGGAATGGTTGGAACAGCAGGGATGGCTGGACCTCACTAATCTAATAGTCTCTTGTCTTCAAAAAGCCTGGCACTGGCCTCTTTACATGGCAGCAGAGTTTTGGTTGGGGGCGGGGCTCACCGTGCCAATCATACCAATTTGATTTGTTATCAGGCACACCTAGGATTGGCTCTGGGAAAGGGGGGAGAAGGTCTCCTGGTCTGATTGGGAATAGTTCTGAGGCTTGATGGCCACTTGTGTTCACCACAGCAAAGACGTGAGACTGTGCGGATTATTGGGATCTTTCATCATGATGTGGCCCCAGTTATATCTACTCCCATTTTATAAATCAGGTCAAGTCACAGGACCAAAGAAGACAGGAAATGACTGTTTCCCCTGGTTTAGGAAGGCTGATATCTTTGACCATCTGGTAAATGGAAATTCCGATGTTCCTAAAGAAATTTATACACTTTAAAAAAAATTTAAACTTAATTTAAACACCAAGGTTTACAAAGTCATTCAAGATATAGTTATTTTGGGCCAGTGGTTCTCAAACTACGGCCCATGGGCCACATATTGTATTTGTTCCCGTTTTGTTTCTTCACATCTAAATAAGATGTATGCAGTGTGCATAGGAATTTGTTCGTAATTTTTGTTTTTACTATAGCCTGGTCCTCCAATGGTCTGAGGGACAGTGAACTGGGCCCCTGTTTAAAAAGTTTGATGACCCCTGTAATTTGGGCATTCAATGCTCCAACACTAAACCTACCACCAGTGTGACCTTCCCTGTACCATTGTCAATAGTTTCAACCTACTTCCCATGTCTGCCCCCTTGAATGGCAGAAAAGAATTTATTTTATTTTGTTTTGGTTTTGGACCATATTCAGTAGTGCTTAGTTACTTATGGCTCTGAATTCAGAAATTACTTCTGGAAGTGCTTGGGGGACCATCTGAAAATAAACCTGGGTCAGCTGTACACAAAGGCAAGAGCCCTACCCACTGTACTATTGCTGTGGCCCCCACAATAATTTATCATATACATATATATAACTAAATGTCTAATGGAATTATTGACACACAATAAATGCTTCAGGAAAGAAATTTGTAAAATTATTCTATCTCACAGGGGGTCATTAAAAAGTCATTGTCTAATGATTTGCTGAGCTGTTTGTTGCTAGTCAAACCTCTGTGTTATTGTTTTTGTTTACTGAACTTAGTTTGACTTTTATGTGACTTTCCCATCTAATTTGCTGTACTCCTCCTGGAATGTCAGTATTTGGAACTGGGAGGATTCATGCCATGCAGCTATACACTCAAGGAACTCCATGCTCCCCATAATCTGTAGAACTGGACCATTGAGTTTCAGTGGCTTGGATTGACTTGCATCTCTTTTGAGATTAGTTGTGAAACTGTGAAACTGGCTTATTTGTTTACATGGTGGTGGCTGTGGGATGTGGCTTCTGGCAATTCAGGATGTGAGGGAGGCTACCCAAGCTCACTGTGAAAAGACCCCAGAGTTTTCAGCACAAAGACCAGTGATCCCTTGGTTTTTAGTGACTTGACTTGCTTCTCTTCTAAGATTAGTCATGATGCCATGAAATCAGGCTGTTGTTTATGTGGTGACAGTTAGAGATTAAGGAGTTTACACACTTGTTGAGTATCAAGTCTTCTGTTGTTAGTTAGACTTCTTTCATTTGTTGCTCAACTAATGAAATTTACTATTGGGTTGTAGACTCTTATCATGTATTTAGCTGTTTGTAAAACATTTTTTAGAGTTGTGTCTATGGTGCAATCTTCCCTGAAGTTGAATCATTTTGTAGCCCTGCTTTGAATGCAACAGTCTTTTTATTAAGTCTTCTATCACTCCTTTCCAAGTCCCATAGTGTTGGAGACCATGGAAATTAAATATAAAAACCCTCTTTCTAAAATCAAAATAGAGTCTCTGACATCCTGAGCCAAATCAGCTACGTGACAATCCGCATGGATTGCAAGTTAAGCAAAATTGCAGAATGTGGTCATTTGTCCCTGGGCCTAAAAGAAATGTAACATTATAAAGATAGAGGAGTCACCCACGTGACACCAATGTTCCCAGAGAAATAGGGGCTGGCAGAAGATTCCCATGGGAATAGAGGCTGGTAGCCATGGGAATAGAGGCTGATGACCATACAGTGTGATTAGATCCTGTGCTGTATTGTTCTATAAGACAATCTAGGCCTCATAATTTACGAATACCAGCATTATGATGTGTCAAATTGTTAATCTTGAAAAAACAAGATATTCTTGTAAGAAGTTACAGAAATTCCCTGCATGCCTCTCTCTCTCTGTCTCTCTTTGTTTGACTTTTGTATATAAGGCCATCTTCCCTTAATAAAGATTGGGCTCTCGATCGGAATTCTCGACCTGAGCCTCATTATTTCCCAGTCCCTCTTCTCATTCCAGGCTGGTGTCCACTCTGTGAACTGTGCAAATAACTTCTGTGAGGGTCTCCAGAACTTATCCTGCTGGACGGGAGGTTGGGAGAAACCCCCACACCATAGTAAATTTGGGGATAATATCCTTAATGTTCTCATTTATCATTTTTGATAATATGGGGGGCCCAGGAGATATAGCATGGAGGTAAGGCATTTGCCTTTCATGCAAAAGGTTATCGGTTCGAATCCTGGTGCCCCATATGGTCCCCCGTGCCTGCCAGGAGCAATTTCTGAGCATGGAGCCAGGAGTAACCCCTGAGCACTGCTGGGTGTGACCTCCCCAAAAAAAGACAATATGGGTCATCAGCATATAATTTTTGGGGGCATAGTGCTGGGACCCAACACAGAGGGAAGCATTTGCTTTGTCCTTAAGTTAGAGACAAAGGTGTCCCCATTCCTGTAGTTTTTTGATTCTTTAGTTCAAGGGTTTGGCCTTGTTAAGCCTTCATAAGCCTTCTATCCTCTGTATTGATAGGGATATCTGGTCAATGGAGACATGAGGCCACTTGACACATTTTTCAGAAATCTTTATCCCTCAGAGGAGAAAGGAGATTGGAATCACTTGGGCTAACTTCTGCACCTCATCCCAATCACCTGTTAAACCGATGATAAATCAAACAAAAATATGACTTATATCATTTTGGATGGAAAAATAAAGGGAGGAAAGGTGATGGTGTGGGTCACAGAGATCCTTTATATCTGTTGGAAGCTACACCCTATTTGGTGCCCTGCTAGTCCAGAGTAAAAGAGGGGCTCGGGGCTGGGGAGATAGCATGGAGGTAAGACTTTTGCCTTTTATGCAAAAGGTCATCGGTTCGAATCCCGGTGCCCCATATGGTCCCCTGTGCCTGCCAGGAGCAATTTCTGAGCATGGAGCCAGGAGTAACCCCTGAGCACTGCCGGGTGTGACCCAAAAACCAAAAATATATTAAAAAAAAAGAAAGAGGGGCTCATGTTCCCATAGGGAACTGCTAGAACCTGCACCCTGTCACCGTGTACCAGCCCCAAACTGTGAACTGATAAAGAGGCACCGGTGCTCACCTCTGGCCTGGAGAAGCTTCTCTGTTGGCTACCTGTGCCTGGTACTAACCACGCCCTTCTCCAGTGTGGCGAGAAGACAGAAATGTCAATGGAGAACGAAGCCCAGTTTACAACTGCTGTTCCCCAAACTCATCTGCTTCTACAGCAATGTGGTGAGAGATCATTGCTTCGTCTGTGTTACGTGCAGCCCACATGGGTGGTTTTTTCCTCCCAAGAGCTCATAAGATGAGTGACAGGCTCAGCGCTGCTATCCGTCTCTAAAGGGGCCTGCACTCATAGATCTATATATAGATCTGTAGCAGAAAGGAAGTCGGCTGGGCTGATCCATGGTTCTTGTCTTCCTACAATTTCCCCACGTCCAGTGTCAGAGCGCCCATCTTAAATCTTATTTGGCAAGTTACAGAGGGTGCTAGTTTATCAAAGTGATAAAAAAAATTGGATTTTCTTTGCCTTCTGAATTTCAATGAAAGAAGTGCCAGTGTCTTTGCTATTGATCTCGCTGGCCAAGGAGTGCTGTGCTGACCACTTTCCCCTGTTTATGGAGCATCAGCACTTCATAAATGCCCAGAGACCCTCTGCTCTCTATGAGCACCTGGCTTGACATGCCACAAAGCTAGCAATTATCACAAGAACCTTGAGTACCGACAGGGAAGTCAATAATTACTGAGGCAAGTCAAATTTGGATTTTTTTGTTCCTCTTGGGATAATGGGAAAATGAGAAAAAAGTCCTTCATTAATTGTCTTATTTAGATGGGTCTGTCCTTGACTGTGGACTTCCTCAGGCATGGCAGTTTCCTCTGTTTTCGCTTGCTTCTCTCAATCAAATCTCCTCTCTTGGGGGTGGGGGTACTTGAATACCAGTAGACTAGAACCATCTTCTGTTATGAGGACAGGGTGGAGGTAAGATAATCCTGAATGAGAGGAAAATTGTGTCTTTGAAAATGGGAATGGAACTATGTGCTCAACAAATCATCATTAACATATTATGTTACAGGATCTCAATTAAAGGAAAAATACACAACAGAAAACAGGAATGAATAAAGGTAACCTTGTTTTGTGGAGGGGTAGGCTCCTCCTATGTCATTCTTATGTGACTAATAAAGAAACTTTGACTTTTCATATAGGATAAAGTAAGAGGAGACTATAGACAATAGTAGAAATCAAGAGTTTTCTCCATGAAACCTAATTGCTCTCCTGACCATTCACTTTTCAGGGTGCCTGGAAGTTTTATTTATTTATTATTTATGAAGGTCCCCAAGAAATCCCCTTTGAAAAGTTGTCATAGTAACAATGGCCACTGACTGTGGATAAGACAACAGGTGTGGGGGGGGCGTCTCTGAACCCCAGGTTTCTTTAGTTGAAGCTGCTGATGGCCCAAAGAATGGTGGGACTCTTGCTTCACTGTAGAATAGAAAAAGACCTCCTTGCAGGAGATCCCTGAAAAGCCAAACCTTGTCTTCCAAGTAGAAAGGCCAGGGCATCCCCCTCAGTGCCCTCTGTGGCCCTCCCTAAAGATAGCCTGTGCCCCATCTCTAAGCACTTGGTCTATTGGACTCAGTTCTGATTTTTTGGTTCTTGAATGATGCTATATGGCATGTGCAGTCCATGGGACAGGCAGGTTTTCAGTGGTGTGGAGATCCTGTTGCAGTCTGCTGTGTGCCAGTGGATTTTCCAGCATGGCTGGAGGGGTCCTGGCTATGTTTGGTATTTGTGTCTCTCTGGCTGGCTCTCTCTGTGCTGTGGCTCTTGTTTCTAAGGGTGGCTGGAAGCAAAGCAGCTCTCAGGGCTTAGAGGGCCTGTTGGCCAAGTCCTTACATACCTTAGGGGAACCATGAAACGACCTCCACCCGCCAAATATTTTTTCTGGTACCAGTGCCTACTTCAGTGTGTCTGAATTCAGGGACCTGCTGGTCATATTTCTGTTGATTAACTTTCATGTGTTTCCCACAAAATTCCTGCTTTTGCATCTTTGTTCTCTGATCCAAGAGTTTTGATGTCTCGTATTTTGCACAATCTCAGGGTTTCATTTCCTGTTGTCTTCTCCTCTGAGTAATCTTTATGGCCTGTCTTTCCTCTTTATCTTTCTGTCTTCTCACTCTGACTGTGTTGAACAGGATGGACACCTGATAACCTAAGGTTGGGTAGAATTTCAGGAGAGACAGGAAGGAAGCACTCTTTGGATGAATGCTGTTTGTTTATTTGTTTTGGCTTTAGGGCCAGGCCCAGTGGCATTCAGGGTTACTCCTGGCTCTGCACTTAGAAATCACTCCTGGCAGGCTCTGGGGACCATGAGATGCCAGGGGTTGAACCTGGGTTGTCTGTATGCAAGGCAAATGATCTCCCTACTGTGCTATTGCTCCAGCCCCTGGAAGGATGCAAAAGAACACCTGTTTTTGCTTTGTTCTGTTTTGGTGTCACATACCACTGTGCCTACTTAGGACTTACTCCTGGCTCTGCATTCAGGAATCTCTCCTGGCAGGACTCAGATGGGATGCTGGGGATCGAACCAGGTCAGTCATGTGACAGTCAAGCATCCTGCCTGCTGAGCTATCACTTGGGCCTTTGGAGGACATCTTTATGCCTAGAACTTTCAGTGGGATGATGACCTTATGATAGGGACTAGATGAGTGTTGAACTTCTGCTGATAACAGGCCATTCCCTGTTTGAAACTAAATGCCAGACACACTGGCTGCAGAGAGAATGTGCCTCCAGACACAATGGTAGAGGTTTCTCAGATCATTCAGAATATTTGTTTGTTGAAAAAAACATATAGAACTGCTGTTGGGATGCCAACAAAAATAAAATAAATAGTGAAACACCAATAATGACAATGGTAATGCCTGCAATGGAAGAAGTCATTTTTTTTGTATGCAATTCCACCTGACGTATGGCCACAATTACTTGTAATTCTCTTAAGCAGATTGAACAGAGTGGATTCTGCCTCTCATCCTAAGGATGATGTGATGTGTGGTCATTGATTGGGATCAGCCAAGATGTTGTCAAGTGAGAACACAATATGCTAATAAATGAGGAGAAGCTTACCACAAAGGGTGGTGAGTGTAGTTAGAGAAATAACTACACTAACAACTATCATAACAATGGTAGTGAGTGAGAGAAGTAGAATTCCTTTTTCAAATACAGGCATGGAGTGGGGGAGATGGGGTCATTGGTGGTGGTAAGGTCGCACTGGCGTATTCTTTTATTTTTATAACTTAAACTCAACTACAAACATGTTTGTAATCATGATGCTTAACTAAAGATCTATCTATCTATCTATCTATCTATCTATCTATCTATCTATCTATCTATTTATCTATCTATCTATATCTTTCCATCCTTGAAACACAGATCAACTTGGGGACATGAAAGGGTTTCCAGGTAGTCAACCTGCACCAACAGCCATGGAGCTGAGTAGTACTGTCCTTTGATGAAGATCATTGTAGCCTCCTTAACTGTAAGATGACACCTAACAATTTACCCAAAAAAAGGTGTTACTCCATTTTCCTCTTTCCTTTTAATCTACCCCTTTGATTTTAAAAGCTTTTGATGGAAAAGCCCACCTGGATGACTCTACCCTCCCCTGCCTGGTGAATTTTGCCTGGGGAGAATAAATAAAGTTAAGTTTAGCTTGGCACTTAGAGACCATGAAGAAGCCACTGACTCCAGGACTCTCTCCTGACTGACTTGGTTTAATAATTCTTCATGGCTACCCTATTTCTTTAGACCCATCTGCCTGGGGGTAATTATCACATACAGCATATGTGATAATTTCACATGAGGATCTATTTTATACTTAAATGCCTCCCTGAGCACCCACCTATCTCACTAATCAGAGAGTAATGGTGGCAGTGCCGGGAGATATGTGTAAGGATAAAAGAAGGACACAGACCTACAAATGCCCCAAGGACTGAGTCTGGAACCTGAAGGAATTCTTGACATGCCTGGAGGGGTTTTTGAGCACCATGTAGAGTAAGTCACATATTGTCTTGTAAGTCATGATATTGTCTCAGATGCAAATGTTCCTCCTTCCATGTGGGCCATTATGTAACTGAAGAGCTGCAGCTCTGTAATAGAAAAGATTGTATTGTTTGTGGGGGACCAACCTGGCAATACTTAGGGCTGACTCTTGGTTCTGTTCTCAAGCATCACTCCTGGTAGATTCAGAGGATCATATGAGATGCTGGGAATGGAACTCAGGTTGGCCATACGCAAGGCAAGTGCCTTCCTTGCTATAATATCACTTCAGCTCATGTAATTGAAGATTTTTAGGATAAATTGTTCACATTCTTGCTTTTATCCTGGTGTGGTGTCTATTGTAGGAAGACATCATGGATTTGTATATGATGTAGCTTGAGAGCTCTATGCAATAAAGAAATCAAGTACTGCTCTCTCTCCTGGGCTACTGCAATAAAGAAAGTCCTCATGCCTGGCTGAGAAGCTGTGGTAGAAAAGGGAGGGAGCATCATGGTTGGTACTGAGACATGCAGCATCCTCTGGTCAATGGTTGACTTTCCAAAATAATTCAAGTCAAGGATGGCTGGGTTGGGCCACTTTAGCACAATCCCATTCCACCCAATGCCAGTTGCACTAGCAGTTGTGATTTACTACTAATTATTTGCTAGGCTCTTTAGGGGTGGTAAAGAATAAATCTGATGGTGGTAGTGGCTAGTGGTGGTAGGTGACCACAATCATCACATATCGAATCTAGAATCCAGGCAATGTGAGTTCACAAGGGATCTACTGAAATAGATTCTTCAAGGCCATGACACAGGCAGCCTATCATTACTTGCAATACACAAGTTTTAGATGCAACTAACAGCATTCAACTAGGCAGAAGGAAGGTCTATTATGAGAACCAGTAATTCTTGGGAGTCCTGAATGAGTACGTGCATGGTGAAAAGGGGGAGCACAGTCTTCTCTGGGATCATTTAGTCTTCATTCTGCTAATGGGTAGCCTTGTGCAAATTGGCAAGTCCATTTCCTTCTCAGCTCTTTTTTCTTCCCAAAAGGGATGTTCCTACTAAGACCAACTTGCAGAACTATAAGGTCAGAGAGAGAACATGAGTCATATACATAAGGAATGCCTGGAAGTGCATGGAAACCTATCTCTGTCTGCCTTTCTTCTAAAAATAAGCCTGCACAATAGGTTGGCAGAAGTCAGTTGCATCCATGTTTTGGGCATAGCGGTACCATAATTTGAAGAGAAACAATCCTTTTTCTGAACTGCTTACTTTCAGTTGCATTCAGCTGCTGCAAATGCTTCATTCATTCCTATGATGAACTCTCTCACCGTGTCCCATCTGTTGTTTATGTTTACATACCCTTCTGTGCATGTTTAGAGAACAATTTCTAACCTTACACGATCTGAGACTCACCTTGCCCACTGTAGAATTATATTTGGAAGGGAGTGAGTTTCTGATGACGTCTTTGCTTGATAAATATTTGTTTCATTGTATAGCTTAGATCTAATGGACTTCTTCAGTTCTGGGGCTTATTTCTTGCTAAACTTGAATCCCAGTGTCTCTATGGCTAAAGACAGGAGGAGTTTCTGCTCTTTTGATTTCTCTCCCAAGTGATGAAAGCTTTTTCCAAGGCTCCATTCACTATGTCCTGTGGTCTTCCATTCTGATAATTTCTTTCTTCCATTAAGGTTCCTTAAAGTTTTTCTTAAAACATAGATCCACCCATCTATCCACCCATCCACCCATTCATCTGCCTAGTACCCATCCATCCATCCATCCATCCATCCATCCATCCATCATCCATCCATCCATCCATCCAATCTGTCTATCCACCTACTCTATCTATCTATCTATCTATCTATCTATCTATCTATCTATCTATCTATCTATCTATCTATCATGTTTTTGAATCACATAAGGCAATACTCAAGGATTATTTCTGACTCTGTTCTCAAGGATCACTACTGACAGTGCTCGAAGGACCATATGAGGTGCCAGGGATTGAACCCGTATTGACTACACAAGGCATATACCCTACCTGCTATACTATCTCTCTGGCCCCCAATAATGGGTAATTTAAAAAAATATCTTTAAGCACCATGATTACAAACATGTTTGTAGTTGGGAATCAGTTATAAAAAAAGAACAGCCCCCCCCTTCACCAGTGCAATATTCCCACCACTATTGTTCCCTATCTCCCTCCTCCCCTAGCCCCTGCCTATATACTATACAGTGTATAGAGACAGACATTCTATTTCTCTCACTAACAGAGGTACTTCTAATGATCCCTGCTCTCCAGTTTCTCAGGAAGATGACACCCAGACTGGATTGAAGAATTGCTCTTTTCAGGAAAGAAAAGTCAGTTCTAAGTCATCCTTAGTGGAATGACTGGCCATAGAGTGTTGTGTGATGGTCACAAAATGCCATGGAGTGACTATGAAGTGTTGTGTGATGGCCACGAGAGTGCCTTGTGATGACTACGGAATACCATACGATGGCCATGGAGTTCCATGTGATGGGCATAGAGTGCCATGGGATGACCATGAAGTGCCATAGGATGACCACAGATGCTGTGGGATGGCCACAGAGTACATGTGCTGGCTTTGGAGTGTCATGCAATGACCATGTGTGCTTTGCAAAACCATCTTCCTGTGCAGACAGACTGCCTGTTCCTCCACTTTTTCCTGGGTTTGGGATGCTCTCACCCTACGAAGGGGTCTCCCAGCTTCACATTAGAATGACTTTAACATTGAATTGCTCAAGACAGAAGCATTCAGCTTGTATTATTTACCCATAAACTATTGACAAACCTTTTCAGTTTTATAGAAATTCTCAGTCCACATTAGGATTCTTGAGTTGGTTTTTGGGGCTAGGTGGCATGACTATATTGACATTGCAAGAATTTATCTTAATTTTTCCTCAGAGTGCTCAGGAGCCCTGAGCTCTCCCAATGATTCCAACAGTGCCAGGGTCTGGGGATGCAGTGCTGGGGATAATATGGGCTACCTTGACAGTGCTTAGGGGCTCCAGCATTGAACCTACTTATAGAGGACCCTGTGCAAGTTAAGTAAGTTCCCTCATCACTTAGTCCCCATATCCCTCATCACATTCCATCTTTTAGTTGCCTTGGGAACGGAATTACTGAGCTCTAGTTCTCACCCACGGGCAAGCTACTTGGTATCTGCCTGTGGGCAGAGGGACCTGAGTCTTCCCTCCATGTCAGCCAGTTCTGTGTCTACACTCTCACTGCAGCAGGTGTCACCAGAGTGTAAGTCCTCTGGCCATCTGCCTCCAACCTG
Organism: Crocidura indochinensis; assembly: GCA_004027635.1. NCBI lineage: Eukaryota > Metazoa > Chordata > Mammalia > Eulipotyphla > Soricidae > Crocidura > Crocidura indochinensis. The sequence continues at coordinate 1,308 of PVKC010040619.1, read as the reverse complement.
GACATTTGTGTGGGAAAGTAGCCAATTATGAAACAATTAAAAGAAAAAAGGGCCTTTATTTCAAAGTTACAGATGGTCCATAATAGCTCTGAGCTGTGAGTTTTGAGCCCTGGAACCTGCCCTTTTTTATTTTTTTTTTTACCATGCTTTTTCTTTGCTGCATTTTACATTCAACCCTCTCCTTGCATCTGAAAGAGTAAATGATGAGCAAAACAAGAAGAGATTTGGAAGAGCCATACTCAGGTCTCTTTCAGACTTGGTCTGTGCTAGATAAATATGGGGGAGAAGAAAAAAGAGCCCCACAGGCATTGTCTCAAGTAAGCGCATCATCTGGGCTCTGTCTTCTTGTTACTGTCAGGATAAAAGAGAAGCCAACAGTGATGAAACTATGAGCACTCCATAGAATCCACTTGTGGACAGAATTCCCACTGGGGAATCTACCTGCCCCAGGTCAGTGAGGTGCTGGAGGCCCTTCAGTGGATCTCCCCAGGGGCTTTCAAAGAAATTCTGGTGACAAAAGTCCAAGGAGAAAGAAATTGACTGCCACTGCAAGAATATGGGAGCAGAAGGGCTGGAATTAATTAGCATCCCTGGAACAGCAGTACACGGCCTTGCATTTCTGGAATATCTGAGCAGTAACTATCACTTTGCCCACCCCAAGCGGAACATCTGCTCTTGGGCATAGTCAACCAATGATTGCACTGCCAGTTTGGCGGGGGTGGAGGCAACGTGGTGGGCAGAGTAGCTCTGTTTTTTGCTGTCTTTTCAGATTTATTATTAGATGGCTCCCAGTGCAATTGCTTTCTCAAGAATGTTTAGATGTCCAACACAAGCACTGTACATCTTGTGGAGTCCTGATTGGACCATAATTCTCTGGAAAGTTATTCCAAGCAGAAATGCACAGGAGAGGGGGCCCATAAAATGTAACCACTTTCTATTAGAGTTAAATTTGCATTAAGCACAATTCGCTCATTCCCATCAAGCCAAAGAATCTTGTCTGCCTGGATCTTTGGGAGTAATGAGCAAGCTAGGGAAGGAAGGATGAAGAGGGAGCAATGGGAAGGAGGAAAGAGATCTGGATTTGATTATTTCTCAGAAAGCACATTGACTACATAAGAACAGGATGGTAATAAGGTAACAGCAGAGGAAAGGGAAACTCGGAAGGAATGATTAAAAGACATCAATACAGACTCTCATATCATCAAGTACCTCAAGCATTGTAATTTTTTCACCACTAGAAGCAATGTTCAGGGGTTACTCCTAGATCTTTATTCAGGACTTACTCCTGGCAGTGCTTGGGGGACCTTA
>PVKC010040618.1:0-12303 GCA_004027635.1 Crocidura indochinensis | reverse complement strand
TTTGTTTGTTTGTTTGTTTTTGGGTCACACCCGGCAGTGCTCAGGAGTTACTCCTGGCTTCATGCTCAGAAATTGCTCCTGGCAGGCACGGGGGACCATATGGGACACCGGGATTCGAACCGATGACCTTTTGCATGAAAGGCAAATGCCTTACCTCCATGCTATCTCCCGGGCCCCAAAACAGACATTCTTGATGGTGAGATAAGAATCGCTTTTGTCTTTATTTATTCTTTAGAGATCTTTATATATTGTAGTTGTAAGACTTTGGACAAATATGTTACAAATAATTCTTCCATGTTTTTTTTTTAGTTGGGATTGTTTTGGGGCCATATCTGACAGTGCTCAGGATTGACTCCTGGTTCTGCTCTCAGGGATCAACTCCTGGTGGGGTGTAGAGTTACAGCACTTAGGATGGGCTTGGATGGTGGTAGATGGTGAGACCGTTCTCCGCCATCCCAGGCCATGTGGCTCTGCAACCCCTTTCAACCGGCGGATATCTGGGTCCAGGAGAGCGGCGGGTATAGAACTCACTCACAGGCAGGCTTCCAGAGAGATAACATTTTTATTCACCCTGGCCATTGTGTGTGGCCTATATCATAACCATTTAAGCACGTGCCATTCTTAGCTTGCCCTGCGTCTTAACTTCTTTCAGCCATCTTTCCTCTGACCTCCAACCAGGCAAATTCCTCAATCCCTTCCAGTCAAAGGCCTTATCTAACCTTCCCAAGACCCTTTCCAGGAATGGGAGGTGTCTTGCAGGTAAGATCAAGTTACCCAGAAAGAATGAGGGGATGGGGCCACATATGCTCTGGGCACCATATGTAATGCTTGAGACCGAACCCCAAAATGACTATGCAAGGCAAGTGCCCTACCTACTATACTATCTCTCTGGTCCTTGCTGCAGTTTTGCCAATTTTTTGTTTTTTAGTCTTTTCAAGAAGGAATCAACTTCATTTCAGTTGCCTCTATTTTGTTTTCAATGCCATTGATTTCTGTTCTTTATTTAATCTTATTATATTTGGGGGAGGGTCACACCCAGCAGTGCTCAGGGGTTACTCCTGGCTTTATGCTCAGAAATGGCTCATGGCAGGCTCCGGGGACCATATGGGATGTCGGGATTCAAACCACTGTCCTTCTGCATGCAAGGCAAACGCCCTACCTTCATGCTATCTCTCCAGCCCCTGTGTTCTTTATTTTAAATCTATGTTCTACTTATTTAGTATTTAACTTTTTTCTTTTTCACATTTGTTTTAGGTTGTAAACTTAGATTACTGGCTTAAAGTACTTATTTCTTTTGGGGGGCAGGAAGACAATCCCTGACAGTGTTCAGGGATTACTCCTGGCTCTGAACTCAGGAATTATTTCTGATAGTCAAAGAACCATTGGGTTGCTGGGGCTTAAACCTGGGTTGGGTTTGTGCAAGGCAAGTACCTCACCTATTGTACTCTCTCCAGCCCCTGGATTGATATAAATATTTAATGATAAATCTCTCTTTTAGCACTATTTCTCTTTCATCTCACAAATTTTGATACGCTAGATTTTTTTTGAAGTATTCCTATGACTTCATCTATTTGGGAGGCAGTTGTATCACACTGAATAGTACTCGAAAGTTATTCCTGATAGTCTGTTGCTGTGGATTGAGGGTTGAAGGGTTGGTCGCTTGTAAGGCAAGTGCCTTAACCCTTGTTTACTTATTCCAGCCCCATGATTCCATCTTCGACCCATGACTCTTCAGAAGTGCTCAGTGCTTAGGGGTTACTCTTGCTCTACACTCAGGAATTACTCCTGGCAGAGCTCAGGATATCATATGGGGTGCCAGGGATCGAACCTGGGTTGGCCATGCACATGACAAACATTCTGCCTGCTCTGGTCCCTCTAACATTGTCTTAAAAACATCTTGTATATGTTTCTCTTTGTATTTGTTCTTTCTCTTACATTTTTTATTAATATCTTTATTTAAATACCTTGATTACAGATATTGCAGTTGGGTTTCAGTCATATAAAGAACACCCCCTTCACCAGTGCAACATTTCCATCACCAATGTCCCAAATCTCTCTCCTCCACACTCCCCTCTTTTACATTTTTTAAGATTTGATTTACAACCCCAGGATATAGGCATATCTAGTCCTATGATCCAGCATCAGCCAGCCATAAAAGGGGTCTGCCCCTTTAAATAAGACCTTAATTGTGGGCCCGGAGAGATAGCACAGCGGCGTTTGCCTTGCAAGCAGTCGATCCAGGACCAAAGGTGGCTGGTTCAAATCCCAGTGTCCCATATGGTCCCCCGTGCCTGCCAGGAGCTATTTCTGAGCAGACAACCAGGAGTAACCCCTGAGCACAACCGGGAGTGGCCCAAAAAACCAAAAAAAAAAAAAAAGAAAAGACCCTAATTTTAATTGGCTGTCTGAATCTATACCCCCTTCTTCCCTTCCTCACCAAGACCAGGTGTAAAGAGTGGTTGGCAGTTAGAAGAGACACTAGAAGGAGCAAGTGGATTGAACGGTTTCTACCCTTGGCTGTGGCTTTTCTCCCTGATTTGAACAGACCTTTGGCTACCTTCAGCGGTATCCTTTCACTTTACATCATATTCCTGTTCCTTTTGCCTGACCCTCAATCTGACCTTAGCCATCTCTCTCTCCTCCTTTCTATCTCCCTTGACCTAGGTTTTTGTCATAGGCCCTTGGGCTTCTCTAATAAAAAAGTTTGAGCTATTTGTCAGAGTCTTGCCTGCAAGGCCCCCGTTGATACCAGCAGTGTGGGCCCATCTCTGGCACCTTGGCTCTAACAAGCATGCTCAGTTTAGAAAATGTCCTTTTATTGTACTTTGCAAATACTGTGTTATTTTTTTTACTGAGATTCTGGGCATTATTGTGCTTTTCAAATACTGTATTGCTTTTACTAAGTAAATAAGTAAGCAATAAATAAGATTTATCATTAAATATTTATATCAATCCAGGGGCTGGAGAGAGTACATTAGGTGAGGTACTTGCCTTACACAAATAAGCAATAAGTAAAGGTCTGGGGCAGTTCTATGTTGTACATCATAGTTCCCTTTTCCCTCCCTTCCTTCTCTCCCCTCCCCTCTCCTTCTCTTTCTTCCCCTTCCCTCACTTTCCCTTTCTTTCCCTCTCCTTTTTCTTTCTTTCCTTTTTCCTTATTCATTCATTCATTCATTCATTTTTTCCTTTCTGTCTTTTTCTTTTCCCTTAACCATTTTTATTGAAGTACTTGGTTTTACAATACTTTAAAGCACATTTATTGGACATCTGGTTTGTTTCCAGATTGTGGCTACTGTAGAAAGCTCTGCTATGAACATAGGAGTGCAGAAGGCATTATTACATTGTGTTTTTGTGGTCCTCAGGTATATCCCTAGGAGTGGTGTTGCTGGATCATATGGAAGCTCAATGTCCAGTTTTTTAAGGAATACCTATATTATTTTCAGAAAGACTGGACTAAACAGCATTCCCACTAGTAGTGACTGAGAATTCCTTTCTCCCCACAGCTAGGCCAGCAGTGACTGTTCTTGTTCTTCATGATGTGTGCCAGTCTCTGTGGCATAAACTGATCTCATTGTTGTTTAGATTTTCATCTTTCTGATTATTAGTGACTTGAGCATTTTTTTCATGTGCCTCTTGGCCATCTGTATTACTTCTTGAGGAGCTGTCTATTCATTTCTTCTCTCCAATTTTTGATGAGGCTAGATTTTTTTTTTTGTTAAGTCCTGTCAGTAACTTGTATATCTTAGATATTAGCCCCTTATCTGATGGGTATTGGGTGGATCGTTTTTTCCCATTCTGCGGATGACATTTTTACCCTAGTTGCTATTTCCTTTGAAATGTATCTTGAATACATTTCCTTGAAATACATCTCAGTTTGATGTAATTCCATTTGTTTATCTCTGCTACCACTTGTTATCAGTGGTGTTTCCTCTTTAAAGATGCCTTTAATCTCAATGTCATGGAGTGTTTTGCCTATATTTTCTCCTATATACCTTATAGTTTCAGGTCTGACATCAAGGACTTTAATCCATTTTGGATAGATTGGGAGGATTAACATCATTAAAATGGCAATAATCGGGGGCCAGCGAGGTGGTACTAGAGGTAAGGTGTCTGCCTTGCAAGCTCTAGTCAAGGAAGGACTGTGGTTCGATCCACCAGCTTCCCATATGGTCCCCCCAAGCCAGGGGCAATTTCTGAGTGCTTAGCCAGGAGTAACCCCTGAACATCAAATGGGTGTGGCCCGAAAAACCAAAAAAAAGTGGCAATAATCTCCAAACCATTATACAGATTTAATGCAGCCCCTCTAAGGGTATCTATTACATTATTTAAAGAAGTGGATCAAATATTTCTGAAATTAATTAAAGGAAAAAAAGGTGGAGGCATCATTTTCCCCAATTTTAAATTGTATTGCAAAGCAATAATTGTTAAAACAGCACAGTATTGTAATAAAGACAGACCCTCAGATCAATGGAATACACTTGAATATTCAGAGAATGACTCCCAGATATGCAATCAATTAATCTTTTGTTAAAAGGAGAAGAAATGCAAAATGGTGCAAGGAAAGCCTCTTCAACAAATGGTTCTGGGACAACTGGTCAGCCACATGCAAAATAGTGAACTCAGACCTCTAACACCGTGAACAAAGGTCAAATCCAATGGATTATAGACCTTGATATGAGATCTGAAACTATTTGTAAATATTTTGGCTACATTTCCTCCCATTTTATTAGAGTTGTTTTAAAAGAATTTACATAGTCATGGATGGAAGCTCTGTGGGAACATAAATTTAGACTGTTGAATAGAAGATGGTTTTGGGGGCCCAGGAGATAGCATGGAGGTAAGTCGTTTGCCTTTCATGCAAAAGGTCATCAGTTTGAATCCCGGTGCCCCATATGGTCCCCCGTGCCTGCCAGGAGCAATTTCTGAGCATGAAGCCAGGAGTAACCCCTGAGCACTGCCGGGTGTGACCCCAAAACCAAAAAAAAAAAAAAAAAAAAAAAGAAGATGGTTTTGATGATAGTCAAGGCAGAGAACAGAAAATGAGAAAATTAGACCTATGCAGAATATATTTTGTAGATAGAGCCATAGGTGACTAACCAGCAGGTATGTGAGGTAAAGGAATGGGTCACTTAATTTGGATATGGAAGGGTGAGTTAAGGGTAGCTTTTTAAGGAGATCAGTAAGAATAAATGTCCAAGTTATAAACATTGTCCTACCAATAATGAGTAGGAATTGGACTCTAGATGAATAGATGTTTGGAATTATTCAGAGTCATTGTTGTGAGTTTTTCTAGGGATTGTTCAGTGGGTCACAGAGATCTTTACTCCTTTGGTTTCTTCACATCTCAGGACACATTTCTATGGGCCAGAGTGGTGGCACAAGCAGTAGGGCATTTGCCTTGCATGCACTAATCTAAGACGGACCATGGTTCAATCCCCCAGCATCCCATATGGTCCCCCAAGCCAGGAGCGATTTCTGAGCACATAGCCAGGAATAACTCCTGAACATCACTGGGTGTGGCCCAAAAAAGAAAATGAAAAGAAAAAAAGACATTTCTAATGTCCTGGGGCTGTAGGAATGAACCATGTAAACATGAATACTTAAGAGCAGACATCCTTATTTTAAGTTACCTAAGACCTCAGTTTTCTCCAATGTCTGATGAATCTAATAACCCATCACACTGTCTTCCCTCTCCCAATAATATCCTCCAGATTCCTGTGAGGAGCAAAGGCTGTTAAACATGCAAAAGTGCTGTTTAAGCTGTAAATTCAGCAAAGATGTGTAGTCGTGTGCGTATGCATTTCCAGACATCCTCAAAAACCCAGGCGAGGAGGAAGGAAGGAACTGATAAATCCATTTGCTGTTTATGTCACAGCTGTTTTACCATAGACTTTGATGCTACTTTCCCAAAGGCAGCAGACAACAACAAGACAGGGAAGGGAGGTTGTCAGAGGCTGGAAGATAGGATTCCCTATGGGAAGGTGTTAGAAAGATTGAACAGAACCTATGAAAGTTCTCTTTCCTGACTTTCCCCTCCCAGGAGCCCTGCAAGGATGCTGAATAGTAGAATAGGACTGAGCAGGAAAGACAATTTTGAGCTATCCTAGAGCCTATCTGAAATCACAGCCTAGGTGTAAGAGTGCAGTGAGAAAGGATAGTTGGACATAAGAACTGAGGGCCAGACTTTCAGAATTGCAGAACCAACGCTGGCAAGTTGGAGAGTGAGTCCTGCTCTAAATATGGGAGCCCATAGGCACCTTGGTAATTGGTGAGGCCTGACCAAAGAACTTGGATTTGGTATGCAATCATTCGACTTAGATCTGGTAGAAAGAGAAGGGAGAGGTCCCTCAAAAAGTTGTGTTGGGCTGTGATTAAAAGGCCTCTCCACTGTACCAGGAGAGATCTGAATAAGTAAGTCTCCAAATTTCTGTGCTTTCCCCCAATTTTCTGTTGTGCCCCCATTGACAAAATCTATCCAAAGGTTTTAATGTCTTGTCAATAAATATAAATATTATTTTATATCCTCATTATTTTTTGCTCAGAAAATAAATTTAAAACACTGTTTTGGGGGTCAGCGATATGATCTTTCTTGGATCCAACTCTAGGTTTGATCTTTTTTGATCTATTTAATCTATTTGTCTATTTTATTTTTATCTATTTTATCTATTTATTTATCTATTTAAATATTTTATCTATTTAACCTTGATTAAAACATGATTGCAGTTGGGAAGGTTTGATCTTAGGTACTAGAGAACATAATCTAAAAGCAACTTCAAAACTTTTTTTTTTTTTACTTAACAACATATCTTTAGATTTTTTGTTTGTTTGTTTTTTGGGGTTTTTTGTTTGTTTGTTTTTGAGTCACACCCAGCAGTGCTCAGGGGTTACTCCTGACTCTATGCTTAGATAAAAGATTAAAAAGAGTACAACAGAAAACCCATTGTATCTCACAATAAGTTTATTAAGACATTGTCAGAGGTTTAGTAAGCTCTTGTTGCTAGTTGATCATTCTCATCATTTGTTTCTGAACATTAAATGGCTTCAGATACACATTGGCATCTGAATTGGTGTGTCCCTATGGAGATGACATTATTAAACATAAATGGAGTCAGACAGGAATTCCAAGCACTATTGCTGATGCTATGGCTTTTGTGGAGTGTTTTTGGCTGCCAGGTCTTCTGGAAGTATGAGAAGGTGGGGATGGGGGAGTTTGTGCCTGCACTCACTCTCAAAAAAGTCCTGATAATATCAGTTCAAATACCAGCATACTCAGAGTTTTGGTCAGATTGGTGTCTCTCTGGAGAGACATATGTCTCCTATGCAGAGAGCTATAGGGGAATAATGAAACAATGCCATTAGTGAAGCAATGATTGTGGGTGATGGGTGCAAAGGTGTGACTTTGATAGTGTAAGGATAAACTTAGCCCATCTTCTCCTCTAACTTTTCTGTATGTTTTAAAATTATTTCTCAGTGGATACTCTTGAGTTAGGGGTAGTTTATTCTTACAGTCTAGTTTGTATTAAAACTCACTTAACTTCAATTGCATAAAAAGATCTCTACTTCTGGGGTCGGGTGGTGGCGCTGGAGGTAAGGTGCCTGCCTTGCCTGTGCTAGCCTAGGACGGACAGTGGTTTGATCCCCCAGTTTCCCATATGGTCCCCCAAGCCAGGAGCGACTTCTGAGCGCATAGCCAGGAGTAACCCCTGAGCGTCACTGGGTGTGGCCCAAAAACCAAAAAAAAAAAAAAATCTCTACTTCTATACAATTCTATTCCCATTCTTCTATCTTGTTATCATAGTTTACATTATTATGCATTGTGTGCCCAGTTGGCATAGATTCATAATTATTATTAATGTAGTAGTATCTTAAATAATAAAGGAAAAACAGAAATGGAAAATACAGTGGTGTTATTTTACTTAGGTACTACTGTTATCTTTATTTTTTTCATATTGTGTTAGTTACTATTAGTATTCCTTCATTTCAATCTACAGGACTTCCCTTCGTGTGTGTGTGTGTGTGTGTGTGTGTGTGTGTGTGTGTGTGTGTTGAGCAGGCCTATTTGTGACGGACTTCCTCAGTGTTTATCTGGGTTGTTTTCCTTTCTCCTTTATTTTTAAAGGATAATTTTGCTCAAAATAGAATTGTTGATATGTCTTTTATTTCTCTCAGCACTTTTTTTTTTTTTTTGGTTTTTGGGCCACACCCAGTGACGCTCAGGGGTTACTCCTGGCTATGCGCTCAGAAGTCGCTCCTGGCTTGGGGGACCATATGGGAAACCGGGGAATCGAGCTGAGGTCCGTCCTAGGCTAGCGCAGGCAAGACAGGCACCTTACCCTCAGCGTCACTGCCCGGCTCCCTCTCTCAGCACTTTAACTGTATCATCCTACAGATTTCTGTTCTGTAAGATTTGGAGTGTTTTTTTTTTTTAATGGCTGTTGATTTAATTGAAGATCTCTGTGTATGCTGAGTTCCTTTTCTCTCCTTGCTTTTAAGATACTCTTTTCTTTGATTACAAATAATTTTATTACATTGTTATCTTTTATGTACTTTTTTTTCATTTATACTACTTGGAGTTTATTGAGTTTTTGTATGTGTACAGTCCTGTCTTTCATCAAATTTGGGGAGGTTATTCCATTTTGACTCATTCTGTTAATTACCTCAGTCCCTAATTTCACAGATTCTTTCTGCACTGTCCTCTTCCATGTGTCTGGAATGCTCACTCTGTGCATGTTGGTATTTCTCATGGGTCTCACAACTTCCTAAAGTGTTTCCAATTTTTCTTATTTCCTGTCTGCTCCTCAGATTGGATAATTTCAACTGATCACTGTTCAAGTTTGCTGATTCTTTCTTTGCTTCATCAGATGTGCTGCTGAAATTTCCATTTCAACTATTACTCTTTTCAACTCCAAGATGGTTACTTTTAGTAACTTTTAGCTGTCTGTTGACTTTTACTCTTGGTGGTGGGGTTGTGAAGAGGTGGGTGGGGACCCCATACCTGTCTGTGCTCAGGATCTTACCCCTGGCTCTGTGCTAAGGGATCACTACTGGAAGTGCTCAAGGGACCATATGTGATGCACAGGATTGAGCCCAGGGCCATGTTCAAGGCAAGTACCATACCCACAAAATTATCTCTCTAGCCCTGTTGGCATCTTATCTTTTTTTAAAACTTCATTTATTGATTGATTGATTGGTTTGTTGGTTGGTTGGTTTGGGGGCCACACCCAGCACTGCTCAGAGGCCACTCTGGCTCTCCACTCAGAAATCACCCCTGGCCAGCTGGCGGATCATTATGGGATGCCGAGAATCAAACTGGGTCCCTTCTGGGTAGGCTGCATGCAAGGCAAATGCCCTATATCTGTGCCATTTCTCCAGCCCAGCATCTTTTCTTTGATAGTCCACTATTCTCTTGGGTTTCTTTAATTCTTTATTCATAATGTCTATTGGCACTTGTAATATATTATATACAATTATATATATATATACTAAATATATTTAGTAGCCTCTGTCTACTAAGCCCAATATCTGGGTTTCTTCAAGGAAGTTTTTATTCACTTTCCTTTATGAATTAGTCATATTTTCTATTCATTTCCTGTATGACAGATTAGAATCAATTAATAAAACTTTAAAAAATGTATTGTGCAGTTCTGGTGATTGAGACCGTTTCTCACAGATACAAGGCAAATGTTGTATAGCTGATATATACATCTACACATCTCAGAAATATTTTGACAAGTGAATTACTGGTCTTACGGTCTTATTCCAGATAATGTATTGTAATCCTGACCCTCACCCAGAGTCTCTCTAGGAACCTACACTTCCACTTTGGGTCTCTCTTCTCCTTCATTGGCATTGTAGGGGCCTCCTATTTCATGATCTGTAAATAGTGAATGTAGTTTCTGCTCGACCCATTATGCAAGTCATTTTTTTAAAATAACAGGAGGAGGTGCCAGAGAGATAGCATGGAGGTAGGGTGTTTGCCTTGCATGCAGAAGGACAGTGGTTCGAATCCCAGCATCCCATATGGTCCCTCGAGCCTGCCAGGAGCAATTTCTGAGTGCAGAGCCAGGAGGAACCGCTGAGCACGGCCAGGTGTGACCCAAAAACCAAAACCAAACAAAACAAAAAAACAGAAGGTTGAGGGGTGGGGGGGTGTAAAAAAACAAAAAACAAAAAACAGAAGGTTGCAGAGGTGGTTTGTATCAAAAGGCAAAGAAGGTGAGAAAATGAATTCTGGGGGTGAACACCTAGAGATGACAAATTGAGCCAGCAACCACTCAAACTCTGCAGCTGGAGCAGGAGGAGGGGAAGACGTGTGAAAGTGGGGGAGAAGTGAGCAAGGGCTGGATCCTGGGCAGCAATTTGAAGAACCTGCAGGTGGGGAATGTATTGGCTAGAGCAAAGACTACAGTGAGATACCTTCTGCATCCTTTTTCGTTTGTTTGTTTTTGGGTCACACCCGGTGATGCTCAGGGGTTACTCCTGGCTCTGTGCTCAGAAATTCTCCTGTCAGGCTCGGAAACCATATGGGATGCAGGGATTCGAACCACTGTCCATCTGGATCGACTGCATGCAAGGCAAACACCCTACCGCTGTGCTATCTCTCCAGCCCACCTTCTGCATCTTGTATGCTGAGCAAACAGGAAAAAGCTTGTGTTGGCTTCAGAGCTGAGTGGCCGAGTTCTTTCCTCCCATCTTGCACCTCAGAGGAAACTGAGGCCATGAGGCAAGGGCAGCCCTGAGCACTGCCTGCAGGTACAGGGCCAAGCTGACACTGTGCCTGCTCGACTTTTCTCACCCTCTCGCTTCCTCCCCTAGAAGCAAGGTCTCAGAAGTGGCTACCCCCACTAAGTGGGTGTCCTCACTATCCCACTGCCCGCTGGTGCTGCGGAGAATTCTTCGCAAGGAGGACACCCGGGGAGGCTGCAAGTGTCTGGGGAAGCCGCCACAAGTGTCCGACGTGGAGCTGGAGTGTTTCCTGTCTGTGTCCCGTGACCCCAGCCAGGTGCTGGTCTTTGGGATCATCTCAAGCCTGAACTCCAGTACGGCCCAGCTGCAGTGGTTGCTGGAATCGCTCTACAGTCAACAGCAGCAGGGCCGGGCTTCGCCCTGCATACAGGTGGGACCTAGGACCCGGGTCAGTGGGGGATGGCTGCAGGGACCCAGTACTGGCTAAGTGGGCCCTCTCTTTTCTCCCTACATCTCCACCTTGAATCCTTCCTCTCCCTCTGCTTCCTCCTCCTGTCCCCCCATCAAGCTTGGGGTCTTCGCTGGCCCTGGAAGCAAGGCCAGGCCGCTGTCCTTTTCTGCTGTACGATAGGTCATGGGCGGTCATTGGAGGGTTTGGATACAGGTGACACCTCCACTGAGGCTCTGATATCTGGAGACGGGGCCAAAAGCCTGCTCACCTCTTCCCAAGCCAGGTTCCAGAGGTGCTTTCAACCAACGAATATATTTTGACCTTCAAACCCTTAGATCTGGAAATCTACAGTACCAGGAGTCCAGGAGGGTCCCCCCACGACAGGGGTGGGCTGAGGATATAGGGCGTAGTGGTTGAAGTCTCCAGGGCTGATCAGTCAGTGTGCTGGAAGCTCCCTTACACTTGGTACCTGCTGAAGGGTCCCCCTGATCCTGCATCATAGCTGCTCCCCACTAGTTAAGCACAGTTATGCAAGCAGCGAGCATCCTGACAGACTCTTCTGCCCTGTCTTCCTTTGGACACAGACCCCATCTGCCTCGACTTAGACCCATACTCCAGCCAGTTTGGGAGCCTCAGCTCAGACCCCAGAGGCACAGGCTAGCCTCACCCAGGAAGCCAACTTGCAATTTAGTTCAAGCCAGTGAGAGCTTCCCAAGGCCCCATCTGTGCCCATATGCAAGCAGAGATACAGGCCCTACCCATGCCTGTGGGAGCTAGAGGCACCCCAAGATCAGGTTCTTGGTCCCTAGAGCACATCAGTGCAGCCTGAGCTACAAGTGGGGAGTAGCATGGACAGACGCAGAAGCCCTGAGCTGTAGTTAGACTCCAGGACCCAGTCTGGGTTCATGTTCTAAAAGCAACAGCTGGGAAGGGTGACTGGAGGCACCTGAACGAAAGGCAGATTCCACAGAAATGCCATAAAGAATGGAGGGGAACATCCTCACTCTGGGTAGACCAGGACCCCAGAGGTATAGGTCTGGGTCTGCAAATTGAATGTTTTTTTTTCCCACCCTCCCCCTGTAAATTGAATGTTTTTAATAATAATGTTGAGGACATGCCCAGAGGGGAAGCATGTGTCTATTGTGTGTATGTTTATTCGTGTATAT
>PVKC010040617.1:0-12302 GCA_004027635.1 Crocidura indochinensis | reverse complement strand
ACCTGGCACTGCTCAGGGGTTACTCCTGGCTCCATGCTCAGAAATTGCTCCTGGCAGGCACGGGGGACCATATGGGGCACCAGGATTCGAACCGATGACCTTTTGCATGAAAGGCAAACGCCTTACCTCCATGCTATCTCCTGGGCCCCAGAGTGAACATTTTCAAGCTTTGACGAGGCAGCTATAAACCTAAGGCCTTCATGTTAAATTTAATATTAGAACCTGAAGCTTCACAAGCAACTCCAGGATGAGGGGTGTAGGTCGCCAGTGATCATGACAGGTGAGAATCACAAGAGAAATATAATCACACTTCCTTAGCATCAGTTAAATACATCCTAAAATAACTGGACCAGCTCATAGAGCCTCCTTTACAAAAAAACTGTTCTTATGCTCTTCTGGCTAACATTTAGTTCTTGAAAATCAAAAGTGTACAATAGGTATTAATGATCTTGGGGGAAAGTTCCATAACTTCTTCATACCTCTTTCACCAAACTAGTAACCACGATATAATGATTAGAGGAAAAAGTAAATGCAAGACTTTTTGTTTTGTTTTGTTTGGTTTGGTTTTTGGGTCACACCGGTGGTGTGCGGGGGTTACTCCTGGCTGTCTGCTCAGAAATAGCTCCTGGCAGGCACAGGGGACCATATAGGACACTGGGATTCGAACCAACCACCTTTGGTCCTGGATCGGCTGCTTGCAAGGCAAATGCCGCTGTGCTATCTCTCCGGGCCCAAATGCAAGACTTTTAGAATAGTTATTGGCACAGGATAAATTCTCACATACATATGAATTTCAATTCCTCTAGTTAATAGGCAATGTAGTTAAATAAGTTCATATATCATCTCCTAGGGAGAGTAGCAGCGGCCTTACACCCATCTTTATGCGCCCCCAACAGCTGAGTATGCAATAGGTATGCTCAAATGATTGGATATTTGTTATTTGGATGTAGGCATAAATGATGTCTAGCAAAGACAGGGACTCAGGATGTTAATTTCTTCATTGGACACATAGCCTCTGCATGAATCTTGCTGACTGCAAAGGAAATGTCACCAACTGTCAGGGAAGCAGCAACACATTGCTCAAACATATGTGCGAGGGAAACCAGAAACTTGTTATTGTATGTGTGAGAAATCCACAACCAACACAGTCAAAGAAACTGCTCTTGGACTATTCTCTGAATTCCAACAATATATTTATATATGTTTTATTTTCTTGTTAGTTTTAAGCATCATTTATTATTATGTTCCTTTGGGGAAAGTTCATGAGGTAGATTGATGATTCCAACTTGGTGTTGTCCCACCCCCCTCTGCTTTCTCACTTATTTTCTGAGGGCCTTTTTCTTCTTCTAGAGTTGAATCATTCCCTTTGGAAGCAGCAGCAGACACTTTATTACTCAGAGGAAGAGATTTCAGATACACAGGTTCCAAATGCATGTTTTCAGAGTGTTTTTTTTTTAAATCTATTCTCTCAAACTAAGAGAGTCTATATCTAAAGACTAGGGGAGCATTCATACTGGAAGATCTAGTTTCTTTCTTTTCTTTTTCTTTTTTTTTATTATTATTTTTTTATTTTTTGGGTCATACCTGACAGCATTCAGGGGTTACTCCTGGATCTTTGCTCAGAAATTGCCCCTGGCAGGCACAGGAAACCATATGGGCTGCCTGGATTTGAACCACCGACCTTCTGTATGCAAGGTGAATGGCTTACCTCCATGCTGTCTTTCTGGCCCAGAAGATTTAGTTTCAAGGTCATTTTGAATGCTATGTAAGGGAAATTTACCTACTTTCTGAGGCCAGCTCACCTTCCACTATATCTAGTTTGAAATGATAGCAGCTGTTATTCTTGAGATTCTGGATGGTTTTCCACAACCAATTCTTATGGTCTGTAATATCACCCCATGTGCCATACCTCCAAGCCAGGTGAATGAGTCTGAATCAGGGCCGCACAAGAAATAATTCAACCAGGCTGAGGGTGAAACACTTGTAGTCTGGACGTCTTCTACCTAGCATGGAGCCCTCCTGCCTGCCAGAACAACCATTTTTATTGAGTACAGAGACCACCCCTGGGTGGGGCAGTAAATCCACCTAGTTTTACAAGTAAGACAATCTCTGTTTTGGAGTAAATCAAAGTTGTAAACAAACATACAAAAAAACAAGGGATGATCTTTTCTTTGGGTAAAATCAGATGCAACCCAACAATTGTCAATATTGTTTCTACTCTAAAAAAATCCATAAATTATTTCAGAAAAAGTATGACATATGGTCCAGTAGTGATGAAAATTTGTAAAACCTTGAAAAGGTGGGACAGTATAGAACCAATACAATTTATAACATGAACCTGGTTCCCAAGGGCACATTATCTTTTTATGTAGTAATGAGAGTTCTAGAAGTAAAGTGCCCAGATTTTAATTTTACAACTACTAATTTTTTTTTTTTTTTGGTTTTTGGATCACACCCGGCAGTGCTCAGGGGTTACTCCTGGCTCCATGCTCAGAAATTGCTCCTGGCAGGCACGGGGGACCATATGGGGCACCAGGATCCGAACCGATGACCTTTTGCATGAAAGGCAAATGCCTTACCTCCATGCTATCTCCCGGGCCCCACAACTACTAATTTCTAATTTATAGCTTTAGACACCTTTCTCAACTCTTTTTTTTTAATTTTTTAAAATGTTAACACTATGGTTACAAGTTGTTCATAATACCTTTTTTCACTATAGATTAAGTTGTCCATAATTGAGTTAGTGTTATACTATATACAACAACCTTTACATCCAGCAGTGCTCAGTGGTTATTCCTAACTCTGCACTCAGAAATCGCTCCTGGAAGGCTCTGAGGACCATATATCCTGGTATGGAATGCCCAGAATGGACAATTGGTTTTTGACTCAGTAGCTAATAATGTCGTGACTTAGAACAACAAATGTTTCTCACTTGTACTGTGTGTTGGTGGTAGGCTATAGCTTGTGCTGATAGGGAATCAGCTGAGGTCCACCACCAACCTTCACCAGTGACATTTCCCATCACTAGTGTCCCCAGTTTTCCCTCTCACCCTCCCAGATGCCCTTCTTTCCTCTCCCCTCTCGCCCCATCTTGCTTCTGGGGCAGACATTTTACTTCACTCTCTGTCTCTCTTCTTTTTGAACACTGTGGGTTGCACCACTGTTAATGAAAGGGTGCCATGCATGTCACTTTATCCTCTTTCAGCACCCAGTTTTTGTCCAGAGTGATCTTTTCACTATCACTTTCATAGTA
Organism: Crocidura indochinensis; assembly: GCA_004027635.1. Taxonomy (NCBI): domain Eukaryota; kingdom Metazoa; phylum Chordata; class Mammalia; order Eulipotyphla; family Soricidae; genus Crocidura; species Crocidura indochinensis. Next base: position 9,049 of record PVKC010040617.1, on the reverse strand, counting down.
GACCCTTCTCTACTCTAACTGCACTCCCTGCTCTTTGTGGCAAGCTTTCTACTCTCAACTCCTTTTTTTTTTTTGTTTTGTTGTTTTTGGATCACACCTAGCAGCGCTCAGTGGTTACTTTTGACTCTGCGCACAGAAATCACTCCTGGCAGGCTCTGTGGACCATATAAAGTCAATATAGGATGCCAAAAATCAAACCGGGGTTAGCCATGTGCAAGGCAAACACCCTACCCACAGTGCTATTGCTCCGGCCCCTCTTAACTAAATTTTTTTAAATCATAGTTCCAATCAGAATTCCTTTTCTTGAATTGTAAGCAGCAATTAACTTAAGCAAAAATAATTTATGAGAAGTCTATCAGAGACTTTGGAATTTGAAAGCATCATGTATGGGATATTGGGGGGAAGAGAAATCTCAAATGGTCTTCTAGCCAAAGGAATCTAGTCTGAATTCAGCCCTTTTCAATCTCAATTTATCTAGTCTAAATTCAGCCCTTTTCAGTCTCAGTTTATCTCTGCTCAAATTCAGATTCCTGGAAGGGGACATTTTTCTAGTCTAGCAGCCCGAATTACAACTTGACTCGTGGCTGTGGAAGGCAAAGCCTCTGCCTCAAGTAGAGTCTATTCCTAGGAAAGAATATTTTCTCAAGGAAATAATGCTAGTCAAAAATTTAGATTTTGAAAAGCAAACAATATAAATTGTGTTAACTTATGTGATTTTGTGTAAAAACAAAACAAAACAAAACATGATACTTTTTTGATATGGCACAGTGACTGAAACAAGGGATACTTAGTACATATGAGTTGTTTTTAGCCACTTGAATATAGATTCAATAAGATAAAATCATGTAGTCATATTTATTTGCCACTGTTGAATTCATGAATGGATTCTATTTTATGATAAAACATTAAGAATTTTCTAGTATGCTTATAAAGCACTTAGCTACCCCCCAAATAGATGCAAACTATGAAAAGTAAAGAAGAAAACCATTTCCCTTGGTATGTCTTAATAAATATGCATTTATGCTAAAAGTTCTATCTCCTTGACCCCTAAAATAAATTCTAGCATGAGAGTCTGTATACTTTAACATCAATGTGTCTAATTGCCCCCGGAAGCATTTGGCTGATAATACTAAATGGTGATGTGCTGTGTTTAGTGTTCTCTAGGTGGGTCACTTTTAGAATGAAATAGAATAGCAAAAGTTGTCAGAGTTCAGTGGGTAGATATTTGCCTTGCATTTAGCTGACATAGGTTTGATCCCTGGCACCTTATATATCTCCTGAGTCCACCAGAAGTTCCTGAGCAGTGCCAAGAACACACTGCAGAGTGTGGCCCCAAAACCAAAACCAAACCAAACCAAACCAAAACAAAAAAACCATGAATAAGTGCTCTTTATGCTTTGAGAATTATTGTTATTACAGATTTTGCTGTGTGAAATTCAGATCATAGTTGATTTGTTTATTTTTATTATCAACTGCTCTCTGTAATACTTTGGTACTTGAGTTGTCATTTTTAAAAAATATCGGATTCCGGGGCCCGGGAGATAGCATGGAGGTAAGGCGTTTGCCTTTCATGCAAAAGGTCATCAATTCGAATCCCGGTGCCCCATATGGTCCCCCGTGCCTGCCAGGAGCAATTTCTGAGCATGGAGCCAGGAGTAACCCCTGAGCACTGCCGAGTGTGACCCAAAAACCAAAAAAAAAAAAAAATCGGATTCCTAGGCTTATGTCCTTAATATAAATTTTTTTGGTGCTAATCAATCTTTTTTTTTTCATTTATCAAACATACATAATGAGTGCCAGTTTTGTTTCAGGAATATTGCCAGATGCTAGAGAGTTACATAATGAACAGGAATAAATACAACAAAGGAACACATGGAGTTAAGAGAGACTGGCTAATGGTTGAATTGCTATGATTTAGATAAAGAGAAAAAAAATGAGAGTTCCATGAAGCATGTGTGAAATTTCACATGCTCTGAGTTTAGGAAAACCATGGTGAAGATAACAAGAAACTAAAGAAAGGGAAAAATGACAGTAGTAGGGAAATGGGCGAGTGTGGCCTAGATTTTGCCTCAAGATTTAGGTTGTGGGCCCAGAGAGAGCACAGCGGTGTTTGCCTTGCAAGCAGCCAGTCCAGGACCAAAGGTGGTTGGTTCGAATCCCGGTGTCCCATATGGTCCCCTGTGCCTGCCAGGAGCTATTTCTGAGCAGACAGCCAGGAGTAACCCCTGAGCACCGCCAGGTGTGACCCAAAACCAAACCAAAACAAAACAAAACAAAAAAAAATTAGGTTGTGTGTTAGATTATGTTGGATATTAAAGTCTATATGCTACAGAGTCTAGTCAGCAGTAAATTTTAATAATGGGTATAGTTTGCTATTAAAAAATGATGAATGGGTTAAGGATGGTGTTTAAAGAGTGGTGGAGCAAATACCTAATATGGATAAGGCCAGTGCTTGATTCCTACACCGCATGCCTAAATCCACATAGCCCTGGTCACCTAGAGTAGACTTTGGATCACTTTGGCACCCCTAAATGTATCCCCAATTAAAAAAAGATAAAATAAAATAAAATTATTACTAAAGTAGTAGTTTCAAATAAGGACTGAAAGGGCTGGAGTGATGGCACTACTCCAATGCATTGATTATGACTCAGAAGGCTTCAGAGACATTTCTTGATTTGGTGTGTGTAGCAGATGACAACTGTGGTGAGAACTGTTCTATCAGGCATGTTGTCTCCCATCTATCACCAATATTTGATAACTGGCAACTCAAAGGCTGTTTAAAACTGGCCCATACAGAGGCCTCATTAGCAATAAAAAATTCTACATTATCTCTAAAATAGATAAGTGACTTCCACAAAATAGAAACACGAGAGAAAAAGATGTAAAATACACTCATTTGTAGAATATAAAACAAGATCATATGGTAATAATATCCAGAGATAATAGAGAGGAGGGCCCAGAGGACCAGGAAACTTGGTAGGAAACTTGCCACAAATAGCAGGGAAGTGCAGTAAAGGTAAAGAATGGACTTCTATATTTGAACAATGACAGTTGTAAATGATCATTCTGGACAAGAACTGGGTGCTGAAAGGAGATAAAGTGACATGCACGCATGATCCCCCACAGAAACTATATTGCAAACCATCGTGTCTCAAAGGGGAAAATGAAGGGGGTGGCAGGGGAAAAGCCTAGGGGGATGGTGAAAGGGAAACTGACACTGGTAAAGGGTGTTGTACATTGTGTGACTAAAAACTGAATCACAGACAACCTTGTAACTGGAAAAAACCCTCAACTGTATTATGAATAATCTTGTTATCATGGTATTTAACTAAAATAATTAAAAAAAAAAGAGAAAGATGTAAAACACAATTTGGGGACGGAGAGAAAGTAAAGGGGGTAAGCCTCTTGCCTTTATGCCCCAACCTAGGTTTGGTGCTCTGTACCATATGTTGTTCATTGTGCCCTAACAGAAGTGATCCCTGAGCACAGAGCCAAATTCACACAGCTATGCTCCAATTAGTTATTTTCATGTTCATGGGATAAATAATTGTAAGTATTTTGTCAATCTTCTTTCCAGTTACTTTAAAATTTGTCCAACAGTTTTATTGTTACTAAGTAATTCTTGCTCTAGGCATTAATGAATGAAGGATGATCTATTGGGGAGGAGAGAGAGAGAGACAGAGAGAGAGAGAGAGAGAGAGAGAGAGAGAGAGAGAGAGAGAGAAGTGAATGAGTGAATGAGCTGGGGCCTGAGAGATAGCATGGAGGTAAGGCGTTTGCCTTTCATACAGAAAGACAATGGTTCAAATCTCGGCATCCCATATGGTCCCCTGTGCCTGCCTGGGGCGATTTTCTGAGCATGGCGCCAGGAGTAACCCCTGAGAGCTGCCGGGTGTGACCCAAAAACCCAAACCCCCTCCCCCCAAAAAAAAGCGAATGAGATGATATATTCTTAGAGGGAAAAAAGTGATTAAAATATAAACATTAGTTTTAGGAAAAAGAGTAAAGTCTATTTGTGTATGCTGACAGGGAAACCTTTGTCCAGGGCATAACTTTTGGCTTGGTTATAATAGCTGATAGCTATTATTGAATAAAGGGGAAATTTCTACTGGGGAAAGAAAAAATTAGGTTAAGCATCCAGTTTATAAGATTTATTTGGTTAGTGGATATAGAAATTATCATGTGTGCTTTCAGTGAAAATTGGGAAATATTCTACATGTTAAATTGGTGAAATTAGAATGATCTAACCCCATGTTTGTATAGAATAGGACTTACCAACTACATATGGATATTAACATTTAAATTGATAACAAATTTAAAATTTATTTCTCAGAAATGTTATCACATGTCAAGGACCTAATAGTCAAACATGTCTAATGGATGTCATATTAATAGCACAAATATAGATTATTTCATTAACCACAGAAAGTTCTATTAAATGTGTTGTACTGTCATAATGGGCTTCTAGAGAATATGATTCATGTTCTCATGTTTTAGAAAGACCTCAGAAAAGAAAAATATTAAAAATTTTTTTGAATCAACATGAAATACAATTACAAGTGGTGGATAGGGGCCCGGGAGATAGCATGGAGGTAGGGCGTTTGCCTTTCATGCAAAAGGTCATCAGTTCGAATCCCGGTGCCCCATATGGTCCCCCGTGCCTGCCAGGAGCAATTTCTGAGCATGGAGCCAGGAGTAACCCCTGAGCACTGCCGGGTGTGACCCAAAAAACCAAAAAAACAAAAAAAAAAAAAACAAAAAAAAACAATTACAAGTGGTGAGAGTGGGCAACCTTGTCTTGTCCTGATCTTAGAGGGAAGGTGTTTAGTTTTTCCACATTGAATATAAAGTTTGATTGTGGGCTTGTAGTTAATGGCTTTGACTATGTTGAGGAAAGTTTCTTCAATTCCCATTTTATTGAGAGATTTTTTTTTTTATCATGATTGGGTGCTGGATATTTTCAAATGCTTTCTTTGCATCTAGTGATATGATAATATGATTTTTCTCTTATTTACATAATCTTTTATATTATACATATAAAACATCCTCGCATATCAGTAATGAGTCCCACTAGTTTATAGTGTATGATATTTCCAGTGAATTTCAATTGGTAGTGTTTTGTTGAGGACCTTTGTATCTAAGTATTTCAGGGATATCCATCTGTACTTCGTTTTTTTGGTGTTGTCTGTCTGCTATTGGTATCAGGATAATCAGGGATATCTCTTTGTACCTCTTTTTTGTGTTATCTATGTCTGGGTATCAGGGTAATGTTTACTTCATAGATACTATTTGTTTTTTAAATTTCATAAATAGCCTGAAAAAATGGTCAGTAGCACTTCTTTAAAGGTTTTTGAAAGAACTCACTAATGTATCCACTGGTTTTGAAATTTTGTTTTTATGGAGACATTTGACTATGACTTTGATTTTCTTAATAGTTAAAGGTCTGGGGCCTGGGAGATAGCATGGAGGTAAGGCGTTTGCCTTTCATGCAAAAGGTCATCGGTTCGAATCCCGGTGCCCCATATGGTCCCCCGTGCCTGCCAGGAGCAATTTCTGAGCATGGAGCCAGGAGTAACCCCTGAGCACTGCCGGGTGTGACCCAAAAACAAACAAACAAACAAAACAAAAAAAAAGGAAAAAAATAGTTAAAGGTCTGTTCAGGTATTACATGTCTTCTTGGTTAAGCCCTTGGATATTATATGAGTCCAAGATTTTATCTCTCTGATCTTGTGGCATAAAGGTTTTTGAAGTAATTCCTGGTGATCCTTTAAATTTCTGTGGTATTTGTTGTAACACTCTCCTTTTTATTTCTTTTTTTTTTTTTTTTTTTGGTTTTTGGGTCACACCCGGCAGTGCTCAGGGGTTACTCCTGGCTCCATGCTCAGAAATTGCTCCTGGCAGGCACAGGGGACCATATGGGGCACTGGGATTCAAACTGATGACCTTTTGCATGAAAGACAAACGCCTTACCTCCATGCTATCTCCCGGGCCCCTCCTTTTTATTTCTTATTAGGTTAACTAGGGTTATATCTCTTTTTTGACATTCTTGCTAGTGGTTACTTGGTCTTGTTTAATTTTTTCAGAGGACAAGCTCTTGGTTTCATTAATATTTTATATTAAAATGTTAAAATTCATTAATTTCTATGCTAAGTTTTATTGTTTCCTTCCTCCTATCTATTTTGGTTTCTTTGTTGGTTATTTTCCAATTAAGTTGTGTAGTTAGATTATTTATGTGAATATGTTTTTTCTCCCTGATGAATACTTGTATAGCAAGCATTTTTCTGTGTCCTACAAATTTTGGTAGTTTGTGTTATTCTCATTTGTTTCCAGGTATCTTTTGGTTTCTTCTCTCATCTATTGGTTGGTCAATAGTAAGTTATTTAACTTATATATGTTTGAGATATTTCTGTTTTGGTTGTGATTAACTTCTATTTTCAGTGTAACAAAGACTGAGAAGATAGTTGATACATTTTTCTTTATCTTGACTTTATGGAAGTATGTTTTATGTCTCAGCATATGGTCTATGTTAGAGAACGTCCCATGTTCATTGGAGAAGAATGTGTATTCAGCTTTTTAGGGAATGAAATGCCATATATATGTCTATATATATTACATATACATATACACACTAAAACTTGCACTTTTATTTCTTCTTCTTAATCCAGTATTTCCTTGCTTAGTGCTAGTTTTGTTGATCTATTGAGAAGTGACAGGGCTGTGTAAATGTCTTCAGCTATTGTTGCATTGCTTTCAATGTCTTACAGCAAATTTGTTAGCAGAAAAATAAATATTTGATATTTTACATGTAGTTTGCATGTATGTTTAGGAGCATGGTCTTTCCCTTGGTCATTAAGCAGGTGAGACATAATGCTTTTATGTGACAATTGGCTTGGTTAGCTAAGTTTTATCTACTTACTACTCAGAACATGAGGTTTTTGTTACTAGCAAAGAGGATTTAAGCCCAGTCAAAGATTTTTATGTTGGTGGAATAGCAAAAGGTGACTTAGGAGAGAAATGCATGACATGTAGGAGAAACAATTCTGTGACTGAAACAAAGAGAAACGTTGCAAATGAAGTTGATGGTTTTGGGTAGACCAGATTGTCAAGTGTCTGCTGAAATGATAGTGGGAGGAAGATTGGAAAGATCCTGGTCTTTAGAAGCAGAGTTCTTCTACTGGCTCTGTAAACCTGGGAAATTCAAGTTACTTTTTGTGCTTCTTTATAATTACACCCTTTATGTTGGAGCTTCCCACTGAAGTGAGTATCAACACTTTAAATACAGCAATTTAGTGTACTAAATGTTGTAACTTCATTTTCCACAACTTATCTAAACTGAAGTGCTCATTCGCTTGGTTTCACTTAGAGATTTAAAGAGATTTTCAGTTTTACTTCTCTTAAAGAATTACTTTCTTGCTCCTAAGTATATACAGGTTCGCTTCATTCTATACTTTGCTTTACTGTGCTTCACAGACAGTACAATTTGGTTTGTGGCAACCTTGCGTTGAACAAGTTTTTTTTTTAGAGCCAGTTCTCAACAGTATGTGTGCACTTTATGACTCTATATCACATTTAATTAATGTATGTATATTTTTAGATGTAATAGTATTTCACACTTAATAGACTATAGTAGAGTATAACTATGACTTAGATTTGTTCCAGAAACTGCCAAGTTCATGCAATTTGTTTTTACTGTGATATCAGTTTCATTTTGTGGATCTGAAACTGAACTTTCATGTGTGTGATAGTGTGCCTTTGAAGACATATCTGGTCCCAATATGTGATTGACACTGGAATTTGGAGAAGGCAAATAGGTTAAAGAGTTAGCTCATAAGGCTGAGTGCATGCATGCACATCATGAGAAACCCAGGTACAGTCCATGATAGCCATGGTCTCAGAGCTACACAAGAAGTGACATTCCCCCCCTGCCTCTACCTTCCCAAGCTCAGAGCCGGAAATAGATCCCAACACAGATGGGCGCGGCCCCCAAAACCAAACAAAATATAGTTATGCAACTTTACAACCATTTACTCTGTTCCACCCAACCTTTTTTTTTTTTTCCTAAGTTTTGGACCACATCCAGCTGTGCTCAGAGGTTACCCCTGACTCTACATTGAGAAATTACTCTTGGAAGAGCTCAAGGGACATTATGGGATGCTAGGGATAGAACATATGTCGGTCATATGTAAGTAAAGAATCCCACCCACTGTGCTATCATTCAAGCCCTAGCTTGGTCAAATTTTTTTTTTCTGGGTTTTGGGTCACACCCGGCAGTGCTCAGGGGTTACTCCTGGCTCCATGCTCAGAAATTGCTCCTGGCAGGCACGGGGGACCATGTGGGGCACTGGGATTCGAACTGATGACCTTTTGCATGAAAGGCAAACGCCTTACCTCCATGCTATCGCCCGGGCCCCAAGCTTGGTCAAATTCTTGACCTGAAAGAAAGTGAACCATGTTATTTGACTTCTGGCCTTCTATTCATTTTTTTTTAAGTTTTGGGCCACACCTGGTGATGCTTGGGGGTTACTCCTGGCTATGTGCTCAGAAATCGCTCCTAGCTTGGGGGACATATAGGATGCCAGGGGATTGAACTGAGTCAGCTGCATGCAAGGCAAATACCCTACCACTACACCATCACTCTGGCCCCTGACCTTCTATCCTTTTTTTTATTTTTTTATTTACTTAAACATCTTGATTACAGATATGATTGTGGTTAGGTTTCAGTCATGTACAGAACACCCCGCTACATCAGTGCAACATTCCCACCACCATTGTCCCAAAGCTCCCTCCCACCCACCTCACCCCCACCTGCACTCTAGACAGGCTTTCCAGGTCCCTCATTCATTCCCATGGTTATAGTAGTTATCGGTGTAGTTATTTCCATAACTGCTCTCACCACTCTTTGTGGTGAGCTTTATGAAGTGAGCTGGAGGTTCCAGCTCTCCTCTCGTTGTCTCTGAATATTGTTGCAAAGAAGACTTTTATTTTTCTTAAAACCCATAGATGAGTGAAATCATTCTGCGTCTTTCTCTCTCCCTCTGACTTATTTCAC
>PVKC010040616.1:0-12302 GCA_004027635.1 Crocidura indochinensis | reverse complement strand
GGTTTTTGGGTCACACCCGGCAGTGCTCAGGGGTTACTCCTGGCTCCATGCTCAGAAATTGCTCCTGGCAGCCACAGGGGACCATATGGGTTACCGGGATTCGAACCGATGACCTTTTGCATGAAGAGCAAATGCCTTACCTCCATGCTATCTCCCGGGCCCCTGGAGGGAGGGGTGTATTCTGGAAATAGCTTCTTATACAGAAATTTAAACCAGAGTATAAAAGAAGCAGGGGTACAATGGAACAAAAGTTTGAAGGCAGGTCCCTAGGCTTCCAGTACAACCTCCTGCCTTGTGCTGTCCAGGTACCTCAGAATAACACTGGCCTAGCATGGAGAGAAGGCTGAGGACACAGCAACCTACAGTTGGCACACTCCTACCCTATGCTTACTTCCCTCATTCTTTCCTCTACTTTAGAAACCATTGCCCTGGCCTGTCAAGGAACCAACTTAGTGATTTGAATCTTTGTATATCAGCAAAGACAAAGCAGATTGGGATGATGATGGGTGGCCAGTGAGTCCCTCACTCCAGAGAAGCCCAATTCCTGCAGTGGGGATCAAAGCAACCTATGTCAATATCATAAATTATTATATATTAACTATGACCCAGTCCTTTAAATGTGCTTTTTTGGGACCTAAAGAAATAATACAGTGGATAGGCATTTGCTTTGCATGTGGTCAACCAGGGTTTGATCACTGGCACCCATATATCCCCCAAAGCCAGGAGTAAGCTCTGAGACAAATATACACATTGATTTATTCCAAAATAAACACATTTTGGAACTGAGTTTCTAATGAATTCAGTCATGTCTGTTGGAGCATGGAGGGATGGAGGTGTCCCTACAATAACCAATCTGCAGGTGTCCTCTGCAAACAGACTTGATGTTGTTGACCAATGTAGGTACTCACAAAGTCACCTTCACAAAGTAATATAAAGATGGTCTATTCTCCTCTCTGATTGTTGCTCTAAGTTCTGCTCACCAGGAGACTATCAGAGAGCAAATACTGTTTTCAAAGGAACAGGTAGAGCCCATTTCTACAGCAGCTCGTGCCTTCTTGGGAATGGATCAACCATCCCAGTCCAAGAGATCTCTTTGAGGGGTTTGTGGCTGGACCTTGGGGCTTATATAATGTATGTGTGAAAGGGGAGGATGCCTTGGAGAGTTGAGACCAACTAAAGTATGTGGCACAAAATTGATGCTTGACTTTTGAAACTACTTGAAACAGGAGGAGGCAGCCATAGGACCAAATGCTGATCTTGCACCAGGCTCTAGAGGAGCACATCTTAGACAGGATGGCAGCAGCTATGAGCCTGAAGGTACCTTGCTGTCATTCAATCAGGTGCCCAAGAAACTATCACCTGGAAACATTTTCCACTGGTCTGATCCTCTCTCTGCAATTAAGCTGGACAGCTAGCACTTGTTAAATATGATTCTGGAACTAGTCCAAAATATTGTGATTCTCAGTGACTTGAGTGATGCCTTGTAGGGGAGCATGACCTTCAGCAGAAACATGGCAGGAAATGGATCATGGTGGGTCTCCACGGGCAAGGAAGGTGGTCCCTCTGTCCAGCTTAGGTGTGGGTAAAGTCAAGGCATTGGCAGGTGGAGGCCCAGAAAAAATGAATGATGACAAAACTTTTGGTTAACTTCCTGGAAAGAGCTGAAGAAAAACAGCTCTGAAATGCTGATGTCATCACTATGAACCTGCTGCCACAGGCAAGCCAGCATAGGTTTAGAAAACAAGATATACAGGTGTCAGAGGACATGGGACAGAGGGGAACACAGGGTGGGGGGACAGATGGCAGGGCAGATGAAGGGTGCACAGATCCCAGATCCCAGGTAGGGAGATCCAGGGTGGGGAGAGTGAAGGACAGAGGGGATACAGGGGCTCAAGGGACACAGGTCTGGGTGACACAGGGGTGGGGGTATACAGAATGAGGATGATAAAACAAAGGGGAAATATGAGTTAGGGGATGACGGAACTAACGGGAGGGAGCAGAAGGTGGCAGTGGCAGAATATGCTACTCCAGGTATCATGAAGCACCGTGGAGGAGTGAGGCATTTCCTTCTGCCTCATAAATAGAAGCCACCCTGGGCTAGACTCTCAGGGTAACAAAAATCATGACAAAAGGACAGGAAACCTTCCTAGATGTTTGCCTCGTTAAACCTGGGGAAGATGATATAGATAGATAAGCCGAACACCCAAGATAGAACAGTCAGGGTCTAGAGTCTCATCTGCACCTTGTAAAGGGGTCCCAGGCAGGCTGGGCCTGGAGGCCTGGGCAGGGCTGGCAGATGACCTAAAGGTCAAGGGGAGCACCCAGCTATTCAGGAAAAAAACAGGCAGCAAAATTGGCATTGCCATGGAGGACATGTGGCTCAAGAGGGTGAAAAAGGCTGCTTAGGAAAAATTTTTTTTCACAGAAAAATTTTTCTAGCAGATGCTTTCAACAAAAACAGCAGAAAATATCCTAAAGCTTTATGTGTAAAAGATGATCTACAAAAAGTAGCATATGACTGAGCTGGAGGTATGAACAGGATCAGGTACTGGTGTCTCATTTGGTTCCTGTGGCTGATCAGTCATTAATGTGGCTCTTCTTGCCAAGTATAAAGACAAAAAGAGCTGCCTAAATTGCAGTATTTCACTCAAGTCTCTGCTTTTCCCATTTGGACACATTCTGGGTTAAATATAGCTGGAAAAAGTTGAATATTCCAATATCTTTTGCTCCAAGAAAAACTAAAAAAATAGCACTTTCCAGAGGCTGAGCTATGACCTAGAGTGTCTCCTCACCTGCCAGGCTCATAACTTCAGATACCACACTGCACCACAGAGCTTACGAACCTTGTGGCTTGGCTTGCTTTGTTTTCTTTCACTACTTTCATGTTCATAGCCTGGTTCTGTGCTCTTTTTTTCCCACTGGATAGAATTTCTGGGTCAGGTAATACATTGACTGTCAAGTAATACACTAACTTGGTCAGGGGGGTCCTGTTCTGATGGGCATGAATGGAAAAACCATTCTTGTTGTGTAGTGGAATGACATGGTCTATCCAAGACTGTCTGGAAGAGGTGGACAATACAGACAGCTTAGTCACTAAGCCTTAGTATCTGGAGGTGACTTCCTCTAAAGCCACAAGACAAGGAAAACTGCTGGATCTCAAGGTGAGTTTGCAAAACTAGATTCAGATATAAGAGTTTCTGAAAGAAAAGAAGAAATGAAACATCTGCCAGTCTATGTATGACACAAGCTGTGAGCAAGAAACAGAAGCAGAGGCCACAGTTGTCTTTCTTTATCCCCGAATCTGCTCAGCCCAACACCTGCCTTTGTGTCACCAAGGACTGAGGGTATGTTCTACTGTGATGGAGCCACCCATAGTGGCAGGCTGCCATTTTCAAGGCCATGACCAAAGGCAAGTTGCCTGAATGTCTCTGCTCTAGCACTGCAGGCAGACATGCGAGTCAAAGCCAGTCCAAGCAGTCTGGCTGCCTTCTGATGACCTGCCTCTGCTCGCACATGTCTGTGACTCAGAAAAGGAAGCCTGGCCATAATTTGCGTCCCTGATCTGAAAACCAAATGGCTTGATGAAGTCACTGATGCTCAAGTGTGACCAAGCCAGCAAGGAAACCATGCAGAACCTTTCTCCAAATTGGGCTCTGCCCAAGGGGAATTACTCAGCCTGGAAACACCACACCCTGACCATCCTTTGTTCCAAAGTGTGGTTTTTTTTTTTCCTTTAGAGTGAATCAAATCACATTGAAAGTAACTTTCACATATATCTCACAATAGCCAGTGGTATTCCATGTTAAAAAAGCAGGCCAGGAAATGGCAGCTAAGAAATGATGAAGTGGAATCTTTGCACTGAGCTACACCAATCTGAGTTAGAAGCCAGAAACAAGAGACACACAAATAAAATATATGGAATAAGGCAAATAAAAAAGGCACAACATGCTGCATATTATTACAACTAAGCCCACGATGATGGAAAGTTATATAATACTGGCAGAAGAAAAATGCTACCAAGAAAACTTTTCCTTAGAAGAGATGAAATCTAATACATGAAGATGCAGAGGCCAAAGCCTTACTGGTGGTCAAAGGTCAGGTATCAAGTTTTCCTCTCTCCCCATTCCCAGTGCTCTTCTGGGACAACTTCTCAAGAGTTCTACTACAGAGGCCGGGCGGTGGCAGGTAAGGTGCCTGCCTTGCCTGCGCTAGCCTAGGACGAACCACGGTTCTATCCCCCAGTTTCCCATATGGTCCCCCAAGCCAGGAGCGACTTCTGAGCGCATAGTCAGGAGTAACCCCTGAGTGTCACTGGGTGTGGCCCAAAAAAACCAAAAAAAAAAAAAAAAAAAAAAAAAGAGTTCTACTACAGATTGGAACTGAAAACCAAGGTACAGTTTTCATCAGCCTCAAGGTAAGACCCTAAGTTGGTTCATGGGCTTTGTGAGTAGGGAAGTTGAGAGCAGATCAATAAGATAGCATTAAAAACACTATTGTAGGGCCCGGGAGATAGCATGGAGGTAAGGCGTTTGCCTTTCATGCTAAAGGTCATCGGTTCGAATCCCAGTGCCCCATATGGTCCCCTGTGCCTGCCAGGAGCAATTTCTGAGTATGGAGCCAGGAGTAACCCCTGAGCACTGCCGGGTGTGACCCAAAAACCACACACACAAAAAAAAATCACTATTGTAGGAGTCAGAAAGATAGCATAGAGGTAAGGCATTTGCCTTGTATACAGAAGGATGGTGGTTAGAATCCTGCATCCCATATGATCCCCACGCCTGCCAGGGGCAATTTCTGAGCATAGAGCCAGAAGTGACCCCTGAACGCTACCGAGTATGACCCAAAAACCAAAAAAAAAAAAAAAAAAAGAAAGAAAAAGAAAAAGAAAAAACACTATTCTAACCATCATATAACCCAAAGGTGAGAAAGTGTGTTTCATATAACCCCTCCTACCCTTTCAGATATTTTGCCCACTGTTTTCTCCACTCATAAGTACATTCTGCATATCCCCTCAAATCCTATCAGAGACCGAACAATTGCCCTCTCCATGGCTACTGAATACACAGAAGCACAAAGAAATGACACAGTCTGGAGTCTCTACCACAGTATAGAATGTTAATCAAAATTTAATTTCATGGGTGGGTGTGCTAAATTGTAAAGGAAAAAATAACTGCTTCTTGTGGTTTTAAGATTTAATGACCCCAAAATATCAGAAGGAAATGAAACAGGAAAGAAATTTTGAAATTAGTTTACCATAACAATGATCTCTAGGCTACAGAGACTGTCCAAGGATTAAAGTGCATGCTTTGTGTGTAGCCACAAAGATTTAATATCACACCACTGTTGTGGTCCTGGGGGGCTTCCAGCACAACTAGGGAAGCACTGTATCCCTAGGTTCTTGCAGTAAGTCTCCAATCCAGATGACTGAGATTGGATCTCTCCCTGCCCTGCCATGGTCCACTCAGGAAGTCCCTCCAAAAAAAAAATCACAAAGCTTAGCTTTTAATTTTCCTACTGATGTTTAAAGATGTACTTTTCATGGAAACTATTTCTCCTGGTCTGTGTCTGAAATTAAGCTCATTGACAATATTCTGGAATCTTAAAGGGTCCTATCAGATCTACCCACCATTCCTTCCTTAGCTGCAGGATAAGAACTTAATTTGTGCCACTCAAGGCTTGAGGAAAAGCTATCCAATTCAATCCTTAGAAGAAAGACCAAGGTAAGCACTTTCCAAATCTCATAGCATGAACACATCCTGACTGGCGCAAGAATGAATTTGTCATTCACTATGCCTGCTTCCACAACTCTTCCTGGCCATGTAAAGAAGTTACTGGAAGTACAACTCAGCAACTGCGTGGGTAGAAGTTTTTCATCACAACACAACTTCTTCACTGCACTCATTAATCTCAAAGAAACTATATTCTGGTCCACAGCATTCTGTCACTCAGTGACCAAATCTCAGGCTATAAGACAGTGGTGAGATATGTCTGGATGGCAGCTCTAGTTCTGAAGCAAACACAAAGAGACCATGAAGTCAGTATGTGCAACCACAGAATTGCACACAGTATGTGCAATTCACAGAATTTTGTGAATCCAGGCAGTCTCCCTTCCATGACCACATGGAGACATACACACAGCTGTGTGTGCGTGTGCGTGTGTGTGTGTGTGTGTGTGTGTGTGTGAGAGAGAGAGAGAGAGAGAGAGAGAGAGAGAGAGAGAGTCTGAGACTCATACACTGAATCTCATAGTCAGGATCCCATCCAGCACATACTTTCTCCTTCTTCTTTTGGCTTTGGGGCCACACACAGCCAGACTCAAGACTTACTCCTGGCTCTACACTATACACGCAGGGATTACTCCCAATCATGCCAGGGTTCCAGAAATAAAACCTGGGCCGATCGTGTATAAGATAAATGTCCTGCCAGCTATACTATCAATCTAGCACACTTTATCCTTCACATTTTCTCCTGCTAATTTACAAACTAGGGCTGTAGTTCAGCTCCTCTCCTGAGCTACCACAATTACCAGGCTACACTGGAATCTCCTCAAATCCTTCCATTGGATGCCCTCTGTGTTGCTGTTCCCCCAACTGCCTGGCAGACTGAACCCCTTTATTTATTTATTTATTCCATTTATTCCAGGGGACTCTGCAGAAAGCTTATTCCAAGAATTCTCTTTGATGCTGAAAGCTTGGGAGACATCAGCACACCAGAGATGAGGAGGAACAGTACAAAGAAGGCAACATCCTCCCCATTATTCCTCTTTAGGCTTGGCCTTGTACCATTCCCTCCTCCTCCACAGAGAGTCCTGGTTAGTATACTGCCTTGCTTCATACTTTAAGATACTTCTAAACCACATTGTTCATGCCGAGCTTCTCCCAGTGCTTCACCACCGCCCACCCCTCCCCACAGGGTTCTGTTACCCTTCAAATATCCCAGTTCCTCTTTTGGTCCTGTATAAGCACAGTTGTCTGGGAATAAGCTCTCTTGGAACAACAGTATTGGCCCTTCAGGAAGGACTGGGGGACAATCCTAGGTCCCTAACACACTAGGCCAACAGAAATAGCTTTTGCCAGTCTACAGGGTTGACATACTTTTCCCCTGCCCTTTCTTAGTATGCCTATCTAATACTTGGTTAAAAGTGCCCGAAGATGCCCTCCAAGGCTAGAGAGTGAAACTGCAAACAAGAAAACTACGGGGGAAAAATGCAATAAAATCTTGCTTCTAGAATATAAAAGTGAATCCATCAAGTTGCTAAATCTCTACCAGAAGGACAAAGATATCAGAACTATTGTTCCCGACTTATGGCAATTAAAAGGAAAATAAGACAGAACAAGCAACAACTTGTCATTCACAAAATAAAAAACTTAAGAACTGGACCCATGTCTCTAAAACTACAAACCTCCAAAGCTCTACCAAGATGAAACAGAAACTTAAATGATTCAACAACTATTACAAGAAATTAAATTCATACTATATAGGATCCTGAATAAGAAATAGGATCAGAAGGTTTCACTGGAGAAGACCTTGAGACTAAAGACTCAGAGAAAATTAACAAAATTTTACTAAGTTCCTCTAGAAAATAAGGAAAAAAGGAGTGAAAATTTCCCAGATTCATTTATATCTGATACCTTTATATCTATATACAAATATATATTGTAAGCAAAGATCATAGATATATGAAAAGAAACCCTTACACTATTAACTCTTTCAAATACAAATACAAAACATAGTGCACAAAAGTAAGCAAACCATGACCAAAAATGTCTAGAAAGAGTTGTATACCTTGACCAACTTACTCCAGGTATGCAGAGCTGCTTCAACATGGTCATATCAGTGGCATCTGCCTTATCAACAAAATTGTGCAAGTGACAAAAACCTCTTCCTCCTGCCACTTGAAGTCTGTAACAAGCTGCCTCCTGGCTCCATGGCCCACCCCCTGGCATACAGGCCTCAGCATTGGGAGACCTCAGCAGCCATTTGGGCTACATAGAAAAGTCTCAGCCAAGCTCTAGCTTTGGGATATTGCAAAGTGATAAACCAGAACACTATACGTATCTGGCTTTGCCACCCACACAGAAGCTGACCCAAGAGAAAGGGCTTGAGGGCTTTTAAAGATAAGCAAAGGGCTTCAGGTCTTTTGATCTTTCACTACATAAAAACTTTCTTTTGAGGGGTTGGAGCAGTAGTAAAGTGGGTAAGTACATGCCTTGCATACACTGACCTAGATCTCTGAATTCCATATAGTCCCCTAATCCCCACTGGGATCCCTGAGGAAAAGCTAGATTTAAGCCCTGAGTCAAGTGTGATTCCCCCCAAAAATACAATTTGTACTTTTTAATTATTAAATGTCCCCAATTTATATTTGTCTTACCTATGAAGTTAGGTACATTCTACACTGCTACATTACAAAAATGGTACCATTTGTAAGTGATGGAACATAACATGAAGAACAAAAATGGGAGCCCAGGGAAGAAATAAAATGAAAAGAGTCATGTAGACAACCTTAAACCTACCTCCTTGCAGCTTATTTTCCACCTGCATTTAAGTTGCTCTTCACAATTCTGAGATGCACCGAACACTCAAAAACCTAGATACAAATTTCATAGACTCTAACATGGTGAGTGTGCTTTGGGGCACATTCAGATCTGTTTTCTCACAGGGATCTGAGAGCTTTTCCCAACCCCACACTAAGGTGAAAACAGCACAAAAAGCAGAAGTTGCTTTAAAGAACCCCAGCCTCTAAAGTAGACCCTTCACTAATGCGTCCTATAGGCAGAAACATTGATTTCTCTTCTCCCAGAGGTGGGCTGGAAAAGAAAATGTGTCCTTAGCATCTATGGGGCATGCCCAAGAGCACATGCTATGAAACTTGGCACTGTTTTTGCCACTATGTCCATGAGCCAGAGCACAGTAAGGTCTCCATGCAAATGACCCAATGCCCACCCCAGAAGCTCTGGTCATGGGACACTCTACTGAAGCAGATGTCTGGCCTTGCTTCTGGCTATCAAGTGCTCAGGTAGCCAGGACAGGCCCTGCCGATCAGCAATAATGGTACCTTACATTCTCAGTATTTTCATTTTGAGAGCTCAGAACTGCAGCTTGAGTACATCCTCTGAGTCTCCATCACAGAACTTGGGGATGCTCCACATCTATTCCTGCTGCAACCCCAGTTCAACCCAGAGAGAAACCCATGAAGTTTTTATAATTAACTTAGAGATCACTGTCCATAGGCTCCATTATTTTTATTTTATTTAATTAACTGATTTAATTTGGTACCTACCAAATAAATGTGCAGGAGACTCAAGAACTCCTACAAGTGGTACTTGATGATGCAGGTATCAGTTTAATATGGGTTCCCTGCTCTAGGCTGTGAACCTCCTGGGCCAACCAGTGTTGCTTGGAGATCTCCAAGGCTGCAGCTGATAATGCTCCAGGGACCAAGTGATGCAGGGAGCAGCTGTGATCAGTCACAAGAAACGCATGTGCCTTAGCCATCCTATACCTCTTACTTTAAAAATTATCCTCTAGACTTTCACCAAATGGAAGTTCTTCAGTTCTATCTGGAATTCCTCATTTCTGTAGCCTTATTTCATTTTGTCACATATAAACTATGTTCAGTGGGATTTTAGCATTCAGGTCTTTAAGGGATATAGATAAAGGGATATAGCTACATAGTCCCACAGCAGTCACTGTAGACAAACATAATGTAGAATGTCACTTTCTCAGGTGTGGTAAACCTGAAAACCAGGAATAGTGTGACTATACTCACTGCCATGAGCTCGGCCAACAATGGCAAGAAGCAGAGTAGGCAAGGTGAGCTTACGAGGAGGCAGGCATCAGGAGGCAGGCTCCTAGCCCATTATGGCTGTAGCTACTGCAACCTGTTCAGTAGTTTCCAAAGAAGAGTAAAGTTCTTGTGCCCGCCTCCTACCTAAGCCCCATTACCTGAATATCCCATTTTTTCTGGTGATGCCCTGTATCTTTCAGAATGAATAAAGTAAGATTTAATACAGGGGGCTTTGTCTCTCTGAAGTACTAAGCTACCTGATATGCAAGTGTGAAAAATCTGCCCAAACATCCTCTTTTGAGATAAGTTCAAACATAAATGTGCCTTTATTTTTGTTTATTTTAGGGCCAAACCCAGTGGTGCTCAAGATTTATTCCTGGCCCTGTGCTCAGGGGTGACTCCTGACAAAGCTTGGGGATGGGATACCAAAGATTAAATTCAGATAAATATGTGCAAGACAAAAGTCCTACCTGCTCTACTATTGCTTCAGCTCTTGGAAATTATCAGTTTTATTTTTATTTATCTTAAATATGTTTTTGTCTTTCTGGGACACACCTCTTTTACTAGGGCTTACTCCTGGCTTCATGCTTAGGACTCACTCTTCAAACCATGTAAGTTGTAGGGAACTGAACTCAGGTTGGCCAAGTACATGGAGTTATACCCATTCAGCTACTCTTAAAGGACTTTCGTCTTAATGAAGTTACTTTAAATCTTCAAAAGAGTACTTTTCGTGGTGTGGTTCTTTAAAATACTCTATCATTGACTGAAATGCAGAAATAGGCCATAATCAGAGAAATACCACCACTGAAAACTTCATGGTGGGAATTTCAACACCATATCTGGAAGTTCTAGAAAGCAAAAGTGGATTTCAATAGTGTAATGCAGACGGGAGCTGCTGGGTGTCAAACAGAGCCAGGAAACTGCAGTCATGTGGCCTGCATCTAGAGAATTGCTGGGAAGCTCAGGAACAAACCTGGGAAGGTGAGTACTTCCAAGCTCTTATCATAGAGAGCATGAAAAGCTATCTAGGGTATTTAGACAAGAAGTTACAGGCTGGTCAAGAGATAGCCCAAGGCCCTTGTTTCTAGACTGGATACTATAGGATCCCTACTGCATCACACCTCTACTGGGCACTACACCTTTTCTGGGTACCACAGAATCCCTACTGCATCACACTTCTGCTGGGTACCACAAAATTCCCACACATATCATCTCTGCTCAGTACTACAAAATCTATTTCAAACCTCTGCTCAATACCACAGAATTCCTACTATATTACACCTCCTCCCATGTCCCACAGAATTTCAACTCTATCACCCTCTTCCAGATATAGCTGAATCCCTACTGCATCAGACCTCTGCTGAGTACCAAATAATACCTACTGTGTTACAGCTCTGCTAGGTGCCAAAGAATTCCTACTATGTTACTCTCTTCTGGGTACCACAGACTCTGTACTATAACTGAGTATTGAAGAATATTTACAGAGTCACAAGTCTGCTATATCACAGATTCCTACTGCATCACACCTCTGCTAGGTACTGCACAATTCCTACTTTTTCACATCTCTGCAGCATGAATGTCAGAGAACATGTAGATATATCCCAAACCACTGGATTCTCCACTCCTAGTTCTGGGCTGCTTTCATGCCCACTCTGCAAGACACCAGCCTACCAAGCAGATGTAGACATGATGATGCAGCAATAACCATAAGTCCTGTGTAAGACATTTCCTTTTGTTTATTTTTATTTTGGTTTTGGGCCATACCCACCTTTGGTTCTATGCTCAGGAATTACTCCTGAAAAAACTCAGGTAACTGTATGGGATACCAGGAATCAAATCCAGGTAGGCCACATGCAAGGCAAATGCCCTCCCTGCTGTGCTATCACTCTAGCCCAGTAAGACATTTTTATCAAAACATGATATTAGAATGCAAACAGACACAAAAAGCATCGACAGAACTGCGAGTTCAGACAGAAAACCACATATACATAGAAAACTAATTTGCTTTTTTTGGGGGGGGGGGAGGTCACACCCGGCAGTGCTCAGGGGTTACTCCTGGCTCCATGCTCAGAAATCGATCCTGGCAGGCACGGGGGACAATATGGGGCACCGGGATTTGAACCGATGACCTTTTGCATGAAAGGCAAACACCTTACCTCCATGCTATCTCCCAGGCCCCAGAAAACTAATTTGTAAACAGTGATACAAAAGCTTACAAAGGGGTAAGTGATGTATCTTCAATAGTTATAAAAATTGGACAGCCATCTGCCAAAGAATAAAACTGGATAATTATCTAACACTATAACAACAATTAATTCCCAATGAATTAAAAACTAATAACCTGGGAAACTATAACTAGATGATTGAAGAAAACATTGATTATGGGCTCCTGGGAGTAAGCCTTTGTAAAATAAATCCCACACATTGTGAGATTCCCCCCACCACACACACACACACACACACACACACACACACACACACACACACACACACACACACACACACACACACA
>PVKC010040615.1:0-12291 GCA_004027635.1 Crocidura indochinensis | reverse complement strand
CTCAAAGAGATAAGGATTATTTTCTTGTATGATGCAAGGGAGAGTCTTCTCAAATTTTCACCTTCAAGTGTCTCCCACTGAGACCAGGACTTAGAGGATGTTCAGCATTTGTTTAGTAAGTGTCTGAGTAAATAAAAGAGACAGAGCTAACTGATCTGAAACTAACCTTGAAATGGTCAGCTGATGTTTTAAAAACCCCACTATTTCTTTGCTTCTTCATTTCTTCCCTCCTGCTACTTAAGCCTTTATCAAATAGGCAGTCTCTGAGCATATCAAACTATAGAGGTCCAAGTATACCAGAGGTAATGAGCAACATCTAGGTATTCAGTCCTGCAAATGACCGCTTCTAAGATTCATAATAAAACTCCAGAATCTTAGTAAAATTCCAACATATTATTACCTTCTAATTTCTAATCAAATTTGACATTCCTTGGTGTAGCTTAACAGTTTATACTGACACATTTACTTTTTTACTTTTCTTTGTTAAAATAGGGATCTGGACAGCAGGTTCAGGGTCACAGATTTAGATTCCACAACTCAAGAGGCAACATAATGCAGGAGACTGAAATCAGGACCTTGTACATGCTAGGCATGTGCTCTACCACTTGAACTATCTCCCTGTGTGAACCATTTAATAATTCAAACTCTCCCACTATTCAATGCACTTTGAACACATCTAAGTTCAGTCTGGTTTATCTCAAGATGTTAAAATAACACACATCCATGTGTGAACACACATGCAAACACAAACACATTCACACAGTACCCTGCACTAACTCACCACTATAGAGTTCACTGATTTGATTTTATTTTAATTTGGTGTCACCTGTGATGTATGCCTCAAGCCCCACGATCAGAACATTGGAGAGATGCAGGTCTGGAAGCAAATGCCAATGCAGGACATAATCCGGACACAGTGAAGGGGATAAAATCGGTTCAGAAAACTCCAGCATGTAAGGTTTTTGCTCCTAAGAAGCAAATAGCTCAGTGGAGGAAAGCCAGAAACACAAGAGAGAGTTCTCTGAGACCAAGGATTTTTATTAGGAAGAACTAGATCACACCCTGGGGTGGAAATAGGGCGGGATCTGGTTAGTCCAATAGTTATCCCTAGCAATGCTCAGGGGTTATTCCTGGCTCTGTACTCAAAAACCACCATTCCTGGTGGTGCTCAGAGATACTGGAGATTGAATCCCTGTCGGCCATGTGTAAAGCAAATGCTCTACCAGTTGTACTATTGCTCAGGCCCTGATACTGTTTTTGAAAATATTTTTTCATTCCAAAAAGTCATACAAGGCTTCTGGAATTAAGCAGCTAGATCTAAAATATCTTGAAAGAGAATATAAAGTATTGGGAAGCAGAAACAGCTGGAGAGTCAAAGTTTCTAGGGAATGACAAACAGACATTTAGATCTCTTGGTATTTCATACACTGTTGAAATTTCCTTGAAATGGTGAAACATACCTCTCCTGGGTGAAGCAAAACCTCATAGATTTAATAAGACAGATGAACTGCTGATCTGGAGACTGCACAGTAGTTGGTCCCCTGCTGCTGACCTCTGCTAAGCAAGCAGTAATAATCAAGTCTGTGGCAACTCTGAGCATCTCCATGATAGTTGTCAAGGAGACAATCTGTTGATCATGGTCTAAGGATTCTGGCTAAAAGAGAAAGCTGTAATGACTTTCAGCAGTTCAGCTACAAACCCCCTTAAAGACAGTCAAGTCCACAGTTAACACCAGGAAAAGGAGAAAGAAAATGCATTTCACTAATGCTGAGGACATGTCAGTAATATTGTAGTCTAAAAATTAAAAAAATGCTTGACTCTAATTTCTATGTTTTCTAAGATAAAAAATAAAAATAAAATAAAACAACCATTGAAATAAGCCAGCATTTATTTTCAGGACCTATAATATCACATCTAATTCCCTCAATCATCTACTAGGTAGCACTTGCAGTGAAGAAGACTTGCTCTGGGCCACTCCTGTCTTCTGTGATTAGGGACCTTGCCATAGCCTATAAATATTATAGGCAGGTTTTGCAACTTGCTTTCAGATCAAAGTGGGTAGGATTCTTGTTTTCTGCCAATCAGATGGCCTAGGTGAGATTTTTATATGAGCTAAAGTGGAGCTCCTTTGTCACTAGAGGTCACAGTAAACACTTTTGTCACAAGACAGGATTGCCAGCACAGAATTGACAAGGATGCTAGGGATCAAAGCTCAGTGCTCTGATTTCTTCCACAGACTATTTCTGTAGCTTGTATTTTCAATCTGCTCTTCTAAGATCTCTGGTGTCTATCTATATCTTCCCACTAAATTCAAAATCTGCTTTAATCGTGCTAGTGCTTGCTAATATTGACTTCAGAGTCAATATACTAACTCCCTCTCCTGAAGAGAATCGGGAAAGATGAATAGGAAAGTGATGGAAGGCAAGTAAGTGAGCACAGTTAAACATGAAATATGTAGCACATTGACCAGATGTTCTGGCGAGAGGATAATATTGCTGAATCCAGGTCTCTCCTAGCTGAGATTTATGCAAAGTAAATCTCTATTTCTAGTTGCTCGAATGATTTCTCTCTGCTGTTCAAATGAAGCAATGTAAGGCATCCCAGAGTTCAGACATTAAAACAAAAGGGGGGGGGGCGGGAGATAGCATGGAGGTAAGGCGTTTGCCTTTCATGCAAAAGGTCATCGGTTCTAATCCCGGTGCCCCATATGGTCCCCCGTGCCTGCCAGGAGCAATTTCTGAGCATGGAGCCAGGAGTAACCCCTGAGCACTGCCGGATGTGACTCAAAAAACAAAAACAAACAAACAAACAAAAAGATGTGAACATGCTAGTTTTTAGACTTGGAACTTCAGTTTGGAGGTCAAGACAAATAGTTTGTATTAATACTCAGTCTTAGATCTTTGAAGCTGGACTAGTCTCAGAAGTAGTTGAGCCTGTTCATATACTAAGAGTTGTCTTTTCTAGAGTCTCCTGTCCTGCCTGACTCTTTCTAGAGAGGCTCTGGCTCTTCCTGGGATAAAAAAGTATGGGCACTCTCTTTAAACATCTCTTCTTAATATCTAATTTTGCCTTTGCTAAACCCATATAGTAGGCAAGGGACTGCCCTTAGTTTCCACACTTGTAAATAGCAGAGAAAATAAAGTGAAATGTCCATGTGGTTGCTGAAATAGATTTGCAGGCTTTTTTAAAAGACCCTCATATGCTACACTTTTCCTTCTCTCTGCTCCACCTCACCTCACACCATTGGAGGTCAGTTTCAAGTACTGCCTAAATCTTGGCTTCCCAATCTGTTCATTTTCTGTGAAACTGGGGAAACCTGTGTGGAGGGCAACCTGGAAGTGAGTAGAATGGTCACCCCAGGAATAACATTTAGCCTTTATAGTGAGGAATGGAGGGTGGATGTTCAACCAGAACCTTCAGTGGGGTCATTCTGAGGTATATGCTATATATATATATATATATATATATATATATATATATATATATATATATACACACACAGATATATATATACATATATATAATACAGGGGCCCGGGAGATAGCATGGAGGTAAGGCGTTTGCCTTTCATGCAAAAGGTCATCGGTTGGAATCCTGGTGCCCCATATGGTCCCCCGTACCTGCCAGGAGCAATTTCTGAGCATGGAGCCAGGAGTAACCCCTGAGCACTGCCGGGTGTGACCCAAAAACCAAAATATATATATATTATATATAAATAGATATATTATATATAATATATAAATATATATAATATATATAATACAAACTCAGAAAAATCCTTAGTGCAATGGCCTCTGTTTCTCATAGCAGTAGGCACCTTTTCTTCTTTCCTTGTCTCACCTAATCCCTTTCAGCCTCCAGTATTACCTCCCAAGTAAAATGTTTACATTCAATATTAAGTTCTGTATTGGTGAAGAAACACCAATTAGAAAGAATCAATTACTGAAGTGTCTGGCCAGTGTAAGAAAGTGATAGTGGGAACTATCGCTCCTAAACAAATACATGCTGCTATTCCCTTTGAAGGCAATGGAATCTGGGTGTTAGAGACAAAAGGACCTATGCTTAATTCCACTGCACCTTCCCCTCCTCATTTTTTGGACAAAGTGTTTAATTTCTGGGAATCTATGTATTCTAGATAATAAGTAGAGATACATCAGAAGCTTCCTGTGAGAATAAATAATTGACTTAAAGGAGTAATGCTGTTCCATAAACATGCATTGATTTCATTTTTTTTCTTTAAATAAAATCTTTATTTAAGCACCATAATTACAAGCATGGTTGTAGTTGTGTTTCAGTCATAAAGAGAACATCCTCCTTCACTGGTGCAACCTCCCACCACCAATGCCCCCCACCCCCGCCTTCCCCCTCACCCCTGCCGGTATTTGAGACAGACATTCTACTTGAGTTTTTGCATATTCAGATGCAGTCAGTCAGATTGTGTTAACTACCTCAGGTGAGAGTTTGTATTTGTGATTGTAATGCCAAGGACAGCTTTTTGGTTGCTTCTCCAGTTTCTGTTTTCACTTCACAATCAGATATACCCCAGGTCTATGCAGTTGGATGAAAATCTAAGGATCACTCTGGCTAGTCTAGGGATTAGACTTCAGCTCACTAGGACTGAGGATCAACAGATTTTTTTCCTCTCCTCCCCTTTTCTTCCTCTCTTCACTAACCCTACTCCTCTTGCCTCTTTTTTACTTTGTTTTCTTATGTCTCCCACCTGTGTCCTCTCTTGTTCACTCTATTCCTTTCCTTTCCTGTCTCTCCTCACCGCTATGTCTGTTTATCCTTTCCCTTTTTCTTTTCCTCCTGCTATCCCTCTTTTTTTTCTGCCATTAGTGGTCAGGGGCTTCATTCAGGTATCACCCCTGGGAGAGCATGGGAAACCATATGCAATAACTTTTGTGTATCTGTCTAGAATTTGTCTGTGTTTGGAGACAGAGTATTTTAGTTGTAGACTATCTGCTAGGGTCACTAAAGTCTTACCATAAGTAATCCTTTATCAGAAAGGAAATGTAGTTCAAACAATCTAGAAGGCATGTCAAAAACAAAACAAAACCATAGACTATCATGACACTGAGAATAATGAATACTTGAAAAGTGTTCCCTTTGTGAGAATCAGAATATTGAATTTTCATATTGTATGATTTATTATATTGATTGAAAGAGGCACCATTAGGAAATTGAAGTTAAAACAGATTTCCCAGGTCACCTGGAAGATTGGAGAATAAGATAAGGTTTGGGACCTGAGACACTTATTAGAGGCCAGAACTTATAATATGTATGACTTCGGGTACAGTACTTGAACTTTCCAAGGAAAATATTTTCATGTTGCATATGAAAACTTCAAGATTCTCTTTGGAACTTGCAAGGCATGACATGGAGTCTAAACTGTAACACTAGCTGCTATTAAAGCAGCCATGAGAAAATGGTGTTAGCTTTGTGAGGTCAAATAAGAATCCTGTCTTTGGACGTGAAGAGATGATATCCTATGTCTTTGATCATGTCTTTAGAAATTAGCTGTAGCACATGTGCTCTCTGACTGTCAGGTAGTTTCCCAGGGCTCATTCTGTGAACACATTAGTTATTAGTGGTTGAACTTTTGCCACTCTCATTGTAGCTTTACACATTTCAATTCTTCTTATTTGCTAATTGGTGCACCTATTATGTCTCAATTCAGCTCCTAGCATACCAAAGTCATTTGTGCTATTTTTCTGAGGTCTCTGTAATTGAGTTTCTTTAGACTCTTTGGAAAATTTGACTTACCCTCTCACTCCCAGTTCATACATATGTAGAGGAAGGAAAAGCCATATGTCTCAGATTAGGTTCTCTTGAAGCAGCACTGAACTAAATTGGTGGGTATAAGATTTTCTTGTTTTGGAACCACTCTTTTTTGGAGCTTGGGGCTTATTTCTGGCCCTGTGCTCAGGGATGATTCCTGATGAGACTACAGAGACCATATGTGGTAGAGATTGAATATAGATAACCTGCCTACTCGTCAAGCACTCTATCTGCTGTACTATTTCTCTAGCTCCCTGGGTGGGAAGGGGTTAATATTTACAAAATTTATTTAAGGTTTGCAACTGTGAAAAGAAGGGGTAGGAAGCAGAATCCAGCAAGGCTGGAAAATATTGCAAGACTGAACTGCAGAAAACAATGCCTGCTTTAATTTACCAGTATCATTAGGTCTCAATTGTTAGATCTTTCGACTTTAGTCTTACTTAGTCATTGGATGCCCCCAAGAAATTAGTTCTTAGAGGTAATTTTTTTTGATAATCCAGGGTGTTCTGACAGAAGGGAATTCTTGGTAGCTAGCACATCATCCTCCCCCAATGGTGAATCTGATAGTGAATCAGCATAACCCATGGGCAGGTCAAAACTAGACATGCAACCTCACCCATATCCTAATGGAAACCCAGAGTTATTACCACATGGCTTTCTTTTTTTGTCTTCTTTTGTGTATCTCTGTAAGAATAATTCACTAAATGTACTTCCCATATTCTTCAGAAGTTCCTGGAAAGTAAAATCTTGGAATAATACAATTGAAGACCCCAACACACATAGCACGTAGCTCTCTCTATATTGAGAATTGGAGCAGATGTATGTAAATAAAACTAAATTTAAAAATGGGAGAATTATACAGTGAACTACAGGGAAAAGGATGTTTCACATATCACTTATGAACAATTGTTTAATTAAATAAAACTAAAAGATTAATTAGCTGTGTACCAGAGTAAGAACTAAATAAAATAAAGTTTAAAATATAAAAATGGAAACAAAAGGCTAAGAATACGTATATAAATATGATTCTGATTTTGGTGAATTATAATTTTAGAAACAAAGAAGGAAGTTAAAAGATATCATAGCATCATCACAGATTTCTTTGAGAATCTTTATGCCACAAAATGAAAGAACTTAAAAGAAATGGATACAGTTTTGGACTGTTGTAACCTCACAAGACTAGACCTAAAAATATGAAACATATGAACAGACCTATCACTTTAGAAAAAATTAAAATGGTAATCAAACATCTCAATAGCAGCATAAGCCCAGGCCCAGATGGATTCTATTCTTTCTAACCTTTTCCGAAGACCTACTGCCAATCCTTTTAAGGTTCTCCCATGAAACTGAAGAAATATAACCACTCCCAATAGTTTTTGTGAAGCAAACATCACCTTGATACCCAAAGCAAACAGATATCACAAAAAGAGAATTATAAGCTAGTATCCCTGATATGCAAAAATTCTCAACAAAATACTACCTAGTAAGAACCAACAACTCATCAAATAGATCAGACACTATGACCAAGTGAAATTCATCTCATCATGGTGATGTAAAGATGGTTTAACATATGCAAATCAATTAACATAGTAATACCAATAAAAGAAAAAGTAAAAGTCATGTGATCATACTGATAGATGGAGAGAAGAAATTGACAAAATTTAGCAACCGTTTATGATTACAAAGACTCAACAAAACGAGACTTGAAAGAACTACTCAACATAGTAAAAGTTATTTAACACAAGTCCACAGCAAGCATTATATTCAATAGGGAAAAAATAAAAGCTTTCCAAGATCAGATATAAGACAAGGTTGCCCACTCTTGACACTTCTAATTTAATATAGTTTTATTTAGTTTTATTCTGAAAGTATTTGCTATAGCAATCAAGCAAGGAAAAGATACAATGGATACCCAAATAAGAAAGGAAGCAGTCAAGCTCTCACTATTTGAGGATGACATAATATTATATTTAGAAAATTCTAAAGGCTACAAAAAATCCCCTACAAAGCAGTAGATTTGTATAGTAAAGTGACAGGCTACAAACTTTCTATGCAAAGCCATGAAGTTTTTATATGCAGATAATGAAAGATAAGAGATATTCTAAAAAAGCAATTTCATTCATAATTGTGACTCAGAAAATTAAGTACATTAGGAACCAACTTAATTAAAGAGGTGAAAAACAAAGAAAACTTCAAAATTATACTTAAAGAAATAAAAGAGAATATGAAGAAATGAAAGCATATTCCTTGCTTGTGAATGCTGTGGATAGAACCTGGGACGATCCTGGATTGGCCACATGCAAGGCAAATGCCCAACTGCTATCACTCCAGCCCCATAAATTTTTTTTTAAATGCGCCTCTTCTAGAAAAAGACTGGTAGAAGGCAAATGTGGGATGTAGGTGGCAAGGGACACTAGTGGAAGAAAGTGGACACTAGCGAAGGCGTTGATCTTAAAACTTTGCATGCCTGTTACATGAGTAGTTTTGTAATATAGTCATGGTGACCTATATAATTTTTTATAAAAGAAGTAAACTGGGGCTGGTGAGGTGGCGCTAGAGGCAAGGTGTCTGCCTTGCAAGTGCTAGTTAAGGAAGGACCCTGGTTCGATCCCCTGGTATCCCATATGGTACCCCCAAGCCAGGGACAACTTCTGAGCGCTTAGTCAGGAGTAACCCCTGAGCATCAAACAGGTGTGTCCTGAAAAACCAAAAAAAACCCAAAAACATTAAATTATGTTTTATGATCCTTCATATGGCTTATCTAATTTATATATAATTTTATATATATTTAAAAGAAAATATAAGCCAATGGACAACTCAGGAATATTTCTAACAGAATGTCTTTCTTTAGTAATTAAAGAGTTTGTACTTAGTTGATTTAGTAAAAGTTGAGAATGAAAGTATCCTAATGGGGAAAAAAGGCAAGAAATATGGAAATACTTTTCAAAAAGACGAAAGGCCTGATATCAACAATATCTAGTCACTTTAATAAACATAGACTACAATTTTTAAACTGAGAAGGAAGTCTTTTATCTACATAACTGACATGCTTTGAAAAAATAATACTGTAGAGAAAGATTAGAGATTAAATTTATGCATAGATTTGGTGGCAGAGCAAATTTATACCATTTTTCTTGAGGACATTGGAACATATGCATAAAAAGCCTCTGATCCTGCCATTTACTTTCAAGTTTTTTCCCTAGAGAAGTTATCTGTGATAAATGCCAATAAATATTCAACAATAGCAGAAACTGGATTAAATAAATTATAGCTTACCCACTGCCTGTGAGGTTATTAAAACCACATCATTAGAAACATTTTTGTTTGATTTGGGGTCACACTCTATAGTGATCAGGGCTGACTTGTAGCACTATATTCAAAGATCATGCATAGTATAGCTAAGGGGGTGCTGAGTACTGAGTATATAATAGAACCCTTTCTATTAAGTTTAAGGCAGATATCTTACCTGATGTACTATCCAGCCCTCTTATTAGAAATACTAAATACAATGAGATAGAACTTATGTCATAATATAAAAATCAAATAATTTAAACACACTCATGTGGACACACACAGATGCATATACTAAAAATATATATGTAAAGATGCCCAGAAATTAGCAAGGATTCTGTCAGGAAAATTGAAATTTATGATTATGGCTTTCCCTTGTTTATTCTTTCCTCTCTTTTCAATTTCTTTCACTGTGTACATATAATATTTTTTATTTTGAGAACTTCACCAGATATACATCCATTTAAGTAACAAACATTATAGAAGGACTTCCAGTCAGCACCCCATCTTTTACTGGTTACCCTCTTAGCTTTCTTTCCTTACAGTTCTGAAGAACAAGCACCCCAACCTTCTTATCCTTAGTCAATGTATGCAAAAAGGATTCTCCCAGCTCTGAGACTGGACAAAGAGTGGTTTGAGGGTATAGCAAACAGGAACTCTAGAATTGCACTTTTCTGCTTTGAAATCCTTGGGTCCAGCAATTACTATTTGTGTACCATATATAATTCTCCCCTATTCTCAGAAATACACTTTTCTACAAATAAAGGTTTATAGGCTGTTAACATCTTATCATTGGCACCAGGATGGCACAGTATCACAGTTCAAAGAACAAACTTAGAAGTCCATTGCTTAGGTTAAAAATCTTGACTTTAATTCTTATTAACTATGAAATCAGGCCAAATTCTTTAGCCTTTCTGTAACATGGTGTATTCCAGTTAACTGGAGATAATAATAGAGTCAATTTCTCAGAGTTTAGGGAACATATGAATTAAAAAGTATTTAAAGTAGTTCTGGTATAGGGTACCAGGTTTGCTTTGATTACTCAGAGACACATATAAAAACAAGCACCTCTGAAGATTGGCAGCTCAGAGTATTAAGAATCAAAGTGTTCATTACATGCCAAGTCCATACTAGGGTTTTAGAAAGAATAACAGAATGTATAACTTTTGCTTGAGAGAAGTTAATGCAAAGGATCATAGAAAATAAGCGAAAAAATTCAGTAGAAATGAGAAGCTCTTTTTCCATCTTTTTTTATGTGCCACCCATCCACCAGAGGCTGTAAACCAGCATTGGTATGTGGACTGGTAGTTGAAAAACACTGGAATAGTGGACATCATACTAGTCCTAGTACAGACACCAAGTCCAGAATAGGTGTCCTTCTCACCCAGGACTTAAAGGCCATGAACCTGACATGAGCAGAAAATGCATGGTGCTCACTCCCTCCCTGTCTAATGCTTCCTCTATTCCCTCTTCTTAAAACACAGGCCTTGTCCCAATGTTTGGTAGAACATGGGTCATGAAGATGAGGTAGAACAAGTAGTAAGAATTCAGATGTGGGTGCCTCACCAATGAGGTCATGTGCCCACCCCAGTCCAGGCAGCCTGAAAATATTGTACCCACTGGTGTCCGCATAGTTACTGTGGGCCCTTTAGTTCTCAGAAAAACTTTCTAATAAAGTTTCTTGACTTTCCCTCCTTCAGGGTAGGCTTGACCTTTGGTAAAGGCTTGGCCAGTCCTTTATCCAACAAAACACTTAATACAAACAGAACACTCAATATCTTGTTGTCAAATGAGTTTGGAGTACATGGGTACAGAGATGTCTTTGTGAGCCAACTGATATCTCCCTGGCTACCCTTCAGCCAGCTTCTCAACACTCATTCTCTTTTTTTTTTGTTTTTTTTTGTTTTTTTTGGGCCACACCCGGTGATGCTCAGGGGTTACTCCTGGCTATGCGCCCAGAAGTCGCTCCTGGCTTGGGAGACCATATGGGAAACGGGGGATCGAACCGTGGTCCGTCCTAGGCTAGCGCAGGCAAGGCAGGCACCTTATCTCCAGTGCCACCGCCCAGCCCTCAACACTCATTCTTTGTAGTTGGTTCATGCTAGGCTCCAAGTGACATCTTCCACTGACATCTACTATAGGAGATGAAAACTCTCCTGTCTAGTATGGGCCAAGGTAGATATTTGTAAATGGTTGCTTTCTCTAGTGGAAAAAAATTCTTATAATTCTTCTTTCTCCCATTTCCTTCCTTTCTGTTGTTGCATTGGCCAGTTTAACTTTGTTGCACAATAAAGAATGTGATGACAAGAACTGAAAAGCGAGGAACCTACCAAATTTCTTCTAGACTGGCACCTAAAGCAATTCACCATAGGCTTTCTAGCTGCAAATATAATTTCCAGGATGTTTTAACTCTGCCATCTTCACACTTAGGTATCTCAAGAGGAGCAATTTGATATAACCACATTAGAAGTTCATTATCTATTGTAAATAAGTTTGTAGACAAGTTCTATCAAATTTTAGGAAATTTGCTCTTAGGATATAACTTTCACTTTTCCCTTTTAAATTGTATTTTCATTTTACTTCCCTCAAAGGTTTGTATCCTAATAAAAAATACTTTTATGCTCCCCAATGGTTGATCACTTTCTATTACCTGAGACAAAAAGATTTCTGTCCATGTAAATCTTTTTTTAATTAATATATTTTATTTAAACACCTTGATTACATACATGATTGTGTTTGGATTTCAGTCATGTAAAGAACACCACCCCTCACCAGTGCAACGTTTCCATCACCATTGTCCCAAATCTCCCTCCTCCCCATCCAACCCCTGCCTGTACTCTAGACAGGCTCTCCTTTTCTCTCATACATTCTCATTTTTAGGATAGTTCAAAGTGTAGTTATTTCTCTAATTAAACTCATCACTCTTTGTGGTGAGCTTCGTGAGGTGAGCTGGAACTTCCATGAAATTTGCCTATACATGGTTGTATATGGAATCTATCATGCTGAGTGAAATAAGTCAGAGAGAGAGAGAGAGAGAGAGAGAAACGCAGAATGGTATCACTCATCTATGGGTTTTAAGAAAAACGAAAGACATTCTTGCAATAATAATTATCAGACACAAAAGAGAAAAGAGCTGGAAGTTCCATGTAAATCTTTTAAAAGCTTTCTAGAATCCTGTATTTCTAAAGATCTTAGTTTGGATTGAGTTCTCATTACAGC
>PVKC010040614.1:0-12110 GCA_004027635.1 Crocidura indochinensis | reverse complement strand
CCTGCAGACCCTGCCCATTTCCTGGGAGGGGTCTGGGAAAGGTACTTAAGGGCTCTGACCCAGAGGGGAGGGTCTCTTTTGTCTTTGGCTTTTGCCGGGTTGGAGCTCTTCTAAACTGAAGGTCAGAGAAAGATGGCTGAGAGAAGTTAAGATGCAGGGCTAGCTCCTTAAAAGGTTATGATGTGGGGCCCAGGAGATAGCATGGAGGTAAGGTGTTTGCCTTTCATGCAAAAAGGTCATCGGTTCGAATCCCGGTGCCCCATATGGTCCCCCGTGCCTGCCAGGAGCAATTTCTGAGCATGGAGCCAGGAGTAACCCCTGAGCGCTGCCGGGTGTGACCCAAAAACAAAAAAAAAAAACAAAACAAAACAAAAAAAAAGGTTATGATGTATGCCACACGTGTAGTGTCTAGGATGAATAAAGCTGTTACTTCCTGAAGCCTGCATGTGAGTGAGATTTCTACCCGCCGCTCTCATGAATCTCCAGATCTGACGGTTAATGAGGGTTGTGGAGCCACATGATTCAGAGCCTAAAGACAGAGGCCTCCATCCACCTTCCAAGCCAATCATAAGGCCTAATATTTTACTACAGATACTTTCCCCTATAGCAATAAGTTTGTAGTTTCTATGGTTCTATCAAATGAACTAGTTAACTGGAATATAGAACCATGGTACACCCATACATAGTACTAACATGATGCATTTTCCTGAGCATTTCAAAAAATGACAGATCGAGTTGGTTCAGTACTTAAATTTCAACTTTTCTCCAAGTCCAAATTGTGGTTTTCCTTTAAATCCAAGAAACTGGTTCTCCTTTGTTAAATAGATGAAGTGTCATAGCTAAACCTTAGCTTAATATTGGGTATGTTGATTGGCGTGGTCACTAGCCTGACTACCCTCACTGCTAAATAGCAATGGAAACTGGGGGAATGGGCATGCAGAAAAAAGAACTGAAGAATTCTGATGGGGAAGTTTATGTGGTGGGGGAACCCATTTTTCTTAGGTCAACTGAACAGAAGAAAATTTCAGAGATAACTAAGTCAGTAAAGATACTATTATAATAAAAGTACTATAAAGATTTGAAGTGCTGGGGGCGGGCGGTTGTGCTGGAGGTAAGGTGCCTGCCTTAACCCGCTAGCCTTGGACGGACCGAGGTTCGATCCCCCGTGCCCCATATGGTCCCCCAGGCCAGGAGTGACTTCTGAGTGCATAGCCAGGAGTAACCCCTGAGCGTCACTGGGTGTGGCCCAAAAACCAAAAAAAAAAAAAAAAAAATTCATACTTAAATTATTCTTGAAGACAGAAAAATAATATCTAAAGATTTAACTGGTTCACAGGAAAGGGAGCCAATAATTTATTACAGAATATAATAGCAGATATAAAAATAAGACATTTGTTATTAAATGGATCAATTCTTATTTATTTAGTGATGGGGAGGTCGAACGCTCTTCTTTGCCTAGTTGTAAACTAGCTTTGGTAATAAACTTGGCAGCAAGGGTGCAAAACTTTCAAAGGATATGCAATAAAAAATCGCATTAGTGGGCCCGGAGAGATAGCACAGCGGCGTTTTATATTTTTATGAGTTTACTGACTGAATGCTTTTTCAGCCACACCCAGCAACATACTTAGGGTTTATTCCTAGCTCTACATTCAGGAATTAATCCTAGCATGTACAAGGGAATATATGGGATATGGGAGATGAAGCTCGGGATTAACTCCTAGTTTTGTGCTCCTGGATCACTCCTAAAGGGTGTTGCAGACCATATGTGGTGCCAGAGACTAAACTCAGGTCAACTACATGCAAGGCAAATGCCCTACCTGCCATACTACATATATATATTTTGCTCTGGTCCACTTTCACTTTATTGTGGAGCACAGACCATTTCCCCCTGGTTACTCCTCTTCTCTATCATTTATGTGCTACAATAAATAGAACCTGACAAAAATCATACTGTCAAAAAATAAAATATAGGGCCAGTGAGGTGGCACTAGAGGTAAGATATCTGCCTTGCAAGCGCTAGCCAAGGAAGGACTGTGGTTAGATTCCCCCGGCGTCCCATATGGTCCCCCAAGCCAGGGACAATTTTTGAGTGCTTAGCCAGGAGTAACCCCTGAGCATCAAACGGGTGTGGCAGAAAAAAAAAACAAAAATAAATAACTAAAAAAAAAATATATAACTCTCAGTACAAAGACTGACAAGGAAGAAACCATAGATATTATACATAAGTAACTGCTACACATATTAAGTAGCCAAATTAGGCTGAGTGCATGCTTTGTATGCAAGGAGACCCAGCTTCAATTTCTGGCCAAAATCTCCCAAGCATCACTGGGTTATGACCACCACAAATAGAAGTAACCTTGAGTAGTACCTATGGCCCCAAAAATGAACAAAAGAAGTGACTGAATCACTATCAGTTCCTGCATTTTTAGAAATGCTTTATGAGAATTACACATTATTTCTAAAATTTCATTTTAGGACTTTGCTCTTGTAAGTCACTTGAAAGAAAGCAGCTTTAGTACAAATATGATTATACTGCGTTAGCTAAATAATGAAAAATTAAGAACTTATTTCAAAGATCTAATAATGATAAAATGTGTTCAATTCTGAGTTATCTCCTCAGCTATAAATAACACTTTCCTGAAACCTAGTCAAAGCAATTTATTTGTATTAAATTATCTTTAGCTCTTTTTACAGTTAACACCAGGATTGAAGACTGAAATTTGCTATCCTAATCTTTAAGAAAATTCTTGTCAACCTTGCTCTAGTGTATTTAATATAATTGAACAGTAAGATTATTAAAAAAAAAAGGGGGGGTGCATTCAATTCTAGAATCAGCCACATAAATTGTTTAAATTCTTTCCTTTACAAATGTTATTCCAGAATTCCTCTCTTCTTCCCTCTGGAGAACTCTGCATTTATCTTTTAAAAAATTAAGTCAGGGGACCAGAGCAATAGCACAGCAGTAAGGCACGCAACCAGCACAGTACAGGCAGCGATTGGAATCCCGGCATCCCATATGGCCCCCTGAGATTTCCAGGGACGATTTCTGAATATAGAGCCAGGAGCCTGGGTGTGACCCCAAACTCCCCAAATTAAAATAAAATTAGGCCAGTCTTAAGGCATCTGTCTGCCTTGCACGTGCTAGCTTAGGAAGAACAGCAGTTTGATCCCCCAGTGTCCTACATGGTCCCACAAGCCAGGATCGATTTCTGAGCGCATAGCCAGGAGTAACCCCTGAATGTGGCCCAAAAACCAAAAAAAAAAAAAAAAAAAAGAGGGGGAGAAGAGAGAGAGAGAGAAGCCAGGTAGTTGGAAATGATCATTTTGGACAAGAACTGCGTACCGAAAGGAGGTAAAGTGATATGCTTGATACTGTTTAGTAATAGTATTTAATATGCATGATACTGTTCTGTAATAATATTTGCAAGCCACAATGCCTAAAAAAGAATGGGGAGGGGAGGGAAGAGGGAGAAAAGGAGGGAAGGAAGTGAGAGAGAGAGAGAAAGAGAGAGAGAGAGAGACCCATCCCAAATGTTAGGTTTAAAGAATTACTAAGGAAACAGCAAATGATAAATAAAAAGAATCGACATATCATGGGGGCTGATCAAGGATCCTTAGATTATTGGTGGGAGGAAGGGGCCTCAGGCAGTGGGCATATTGCTGGAATGACATGACAGGTACTGTAAAGCCCCATACCTTAATAAAAGTGATTTAAAACAAAAAGCACAGTAAGCAAGCAGTTCCTCTTTCAAAAGGCTTAAGTCAAAAGAATAAGTCACTTTTTTGTTTGTTTTTGAGCCATATGTGATGTGTGCTAGGGAGCAAATGTGCCAGGATTCAACCTGCATGCAAAAGACCATATATACTCAAGTCTAAGCCGAGTTTTTCCGGCACAAAATTTGTGCTCAAAGTCTGAACTCGGCTTATACTCGGGTCATACAGGTTATTTGATTTGGTGCACTTACTGAATAAAATGTGAATAAAATGCACGTAGTTTTCAGTTGTCTTCTGCAGTCTACTGGAGGTGGTAGTGCTTCAGCTCAGTCCACAAATAATGGCTAGGCTGAAGCAGCAGGTGGCTGAACTGAACTGTGTGCCACAATATTCTGCGTTTTGTATGAGACCGATAGCAGTGATGATGATATCTGCAAACTCAGTGATGACGACAACGTCTATGCTAATACCCTCACATCAGATACAGCTGAAGCTCTGTTTGGACATACAGATGAGGAAGAGGATCTACTTTCGAAGAATTTTAACCTTTATGATTTAACTTGATTACCTGTTAAGCTACAGTTTTCAGGACTTAAAGTTTTAAAGTTATTGTTGCTAGTTTACAGTTTTTCTTTATTAATATTGAGAACCATTTAACCTATTGACTCCTCACTTATTGTAATTGTTTTGGGTATATATTTTTATTTTTGAAATTTACCACTGACTGCTGCATTTTTCACCTCAGCTTATACTCGAGTCACCAAGTTTTCGAGTTTTCAGGGTAAAATTAAGGGGGTCGGCTTATACTCAGGTCAGCTTATAGTCTAGTATATACATAGAGTAGGTGCTCCAGTTCACTCACTGTACTCTTTGGTTTCCAAAAAGCCCCAAAACTTTTTTCATTCACTTTAACTTTAAACACTATAATTTACAAAGTTGTTCATAATACAGGTGTTTGAAACATTCAATATTCCCAATACCAGTGTAACTTTCCTCAGTTTCCTATAACCCACTGCAGCCTGTCCCCTTAGCCTGCACAAACAATATTTCTACTGTATCAATAATCCCCTCCCTTTGTGGTGGGGGGTTGTTGCTGGGACAGAAGAATAGCACAAATACACAGGCTCTCTGAGACTTCACACAAGCCAAACAGCCCAATTTTAAATCTGCAGTTTGCTTCTAGCCAGGAGGGAAAAAACAATCTTAATTTAGACTTATTCTCGCTATGAATGATTTAAACAAAATAGAACAAACTAACAAAGGGTTTTAGGCTATGAGTGTGAGAAACTCACTCAGTCCTCTATTTGCCAAACACTGCCCTGGAAAATCCTATAAATCAGAAAGAACCCAAACACAGTAAGATGTGAAGATAGAACTGGGATTCATTTACAGAAAATCACAGTAGCTAGACTCTGTGGGCAGAGTACAGAGAGAAAACTCTACAGAGAGATTGCTCAGACCCTTGCTAAAACAGAAGCAGAACCAACCCCA
The DNA here is from genome assembly GCA_004027635.1 of Crocidura indochinensis. Lineage (NCBI taxonomy): Eukaryota > Metazoa > Chordata > Mammalia > Eulipotyphla > Soricidae > Crocidura > Crocidura indochinensis. The sequence goes on along the minus strand of PVKC010040614.1, from coordinate 6,905 downwards.
GAGTTTGAGCTCCCATGAATTGGGACCGGAGATAGCATGGAGGTGGAGCATTTGCCTTGCATGCAGAAGGACAGTAGTTCGAATCCTGGCATCCCATATGATCACCCAAGCCTGCCAGGAGCCATTTCTGAGCATAGAGGCTGGAGTAACACCTGAGCGCTGCCGGGTGTGACCCAAAAACCAAAAAGAAAGATAGCACAACTATTCACAGTAGTTGTTCTCAGAACATTATCACTAAATGGCAGCAATCTGCACTGAAGATTAAATTTGTCCTAACAAAGCTTAAGAACAAACTGGAAAAGACCAAAATGTTCCCATGGACTTTACTATCTGCTAGAACAAAATCCAATATTCAATGTACAGAGTGTTACCCATTCTAAAAATAACTTAAAATTTAGACTAGAGGGGCCCGGGAGATAGCATAGAGGTAAGGCGTTTGCCTTTCATGTAAAAGGTTATCGGTTCGAATCCCAGTGCCCCATATGGTCCCCTGTGCCTGCCAGGAGCAATTTCTGAGCATGGAGCCAGGAGTAACCCCTGAGCACTGCCGGGTGTGACCCAAAAACAAAAACAAAAACAAAATTTAGACTAGAAAAATATAACCATAACAAAAATAAATAAAAGAAAAGAAACAAAGATAAATGAACAGATGAGAACCTTAAAACTGGACGCAGGGGCACACTCCACAAACAGGAAGCTGGGTTTGATCCTGGCAGTTCAGACAATCCCCTGAGCCTGGCACCAGGAGCAACCTTAAAGCAGAGAGCCAGAAGTAACTGATTCCTAAGCACTGAAGATTCATTCAGACACAGATTATACAGATGGACACCAGTGTGTACTACCATGCACTCAATGTATTATTCGTGTACAAATGTACTCACATTGTGTGTAAAAATAATTAACTTATGATTAAATAAACCATTAGTCAATAACCAACAGAAAAGGTAGCAAGAGAAAAGGTTAGCTACTAGAATTCATTATTCCACTTTATCACTTTAGTGCTGTGTCTACTGACTACTAATGAAACAGCCAGACCCTGAGAAACAGACTGTCACACCAGCATCAGTGTGTGTCGGCACCACTATAAACATGTTCCACAGAACTTTCTTACACTTAATCCTAGTTTTTAGACTGTGGGTCACTATTTCATAAAAGTTGTTTTCAAATAAAGTCTTTTATTACTTCTCAGTAAATGTTTTGGTTTGTATACCTATTTTATACGTGTTTACTGAAGGTCACAACTGGAATGATAGCCGGGCAGGCAGAGTACTTGCCTCATATGTGACCCATCTGGGTTTGAGCCTGGATATCCCATATGGTCCCCCTAAACATGCCAGGAGTAACCTCTGAGCACTGCACAATGGGTGTGGGGGTGAAGGACAAAGGAACAAAGAAACCAAGTCATAAAAGCATGTTTTATCCTACTTATACAACAAAAGACTATACATGGAACCACAAGCCATAAACCATAGACTATAAATGGAACCATAGTATGAGAACTTACAGAGACAAATGGGCAACATTCATTAGTTATACAGTGATAATGAAATTCTCATGTTAAATAAAATCTTTACAAAGAGAAGTAATGATACCACTACATATTCAAAAGACTAATAATCCAATACTCCAATTAAATTCTACAGATTACAATGACTAAATGCTTTATAAGTTAAAAAATGGACAAATCAGGTACGATTGAGTTGTTTGATGGGAATCAATTTGTTTAAAAAAAAAAAAACAGTGCCTTAAGTTTGGACAGGGATGCAGCACAACGGCAAATCACATGCTCTGTGTGAATGAGGAGTGAAGGGGGGAGGTTAAAACCAACATTTGTAAAACACAATGCCATAAAAATCTGGATGCAGTGCTCACAGCTGCTTTGTCAAAACTAATCACAGGCATCCTGAAAACACTCCCAGCCTCTCAGAAAACCACTAAATATGGCTGGAGAGACTATCAGGCAGGGAGCTTGCCTTGCAAGTGGGCCACCTGGGTTTAATATCTGGCACCCCATGTGGTCTCCTCAGCAACACCAGGAAAGATCCCAGAGCACAAAGCAGGAATAAAAACCCTGAGTACCACTGGGTGTGGCACCCCCCCATGTGGCAAGAAAATAAGTAAACACAGCCCAAAAGAACTGAGGAAAATAAACAAAATTGGCATATATCCATACAATGAAATATCTCATAGCAATAAAAAAGAAACAAACTAGTAAGTGGTAGAGTAGTCGGGTCAGAGTCCTGGGCTCAACCTGCAGCACTGTAAGGCACCCCAAGTACAAGATCAGCAAAGTTCTGAGAGCTGGGCAAAGCCAGGCATTAGGTTAGAATAGGGAGGGAGAAGAGAGAAATATATCAGTAACAGAATAGAAAAAGTCTAAACTGCAAGATGCTAACCAAATAAAGATAAAACTAGGCTGCATTTTCTGTAATTCAGTATCTGACACTCTGGAAAAGGCCTGGTTAATGAAATAGAAATCAGGGCGAGGTAGGGGTTACAGAACCTTTGTTTTGTTTCGTTTCAGGTCTGCAGTGTTGCTGAGGATACTCAGGAGACCATAAGGACACCAGAGATTGAATTCACCCCAATTGCCTGCATGCAAGGCAACCAAACCAAAGTCTTTCCCACTGTACTATCTTTCCTACCTGTAATACAACAGAACTTTAGTTGGTGTTGAAACTTTTTTTTAACCTATGACTTTTTAAATCAAAGCTTCAAGAATTATATCCTTAAAAGGGAAATCAATCATTGCATTAAACACTGTATAACATTTTTTACCTCAACTCTCATTATGTACCTTAATATAATCGTGAAAGACTTGTAATTCACATTGGCTTCAATAAAAATTTTAAAAAATGGGGCCAGGGGCCTGGGAGATAGCATGGAGGTAAGGCGTTTACCTTTCATGCAAAAGGTCATCGGTTCGAATCCCGGTGCCCCATATGGTCCCCCGTGCCTGCCAGGAGCAATTTCTGAGCGTGGAGCCAGGAGTAACCCCTGAGCACTGCCGGGTGTGACCCAAAAAAAAAAAAAAAAAAATTGGGGCCGGGCGGTGGCGCTGGAGGTAAGGTGCCTGCCTTGCCTTGTGCTAACCTAGGATGGACCGCGGTTCGATCCCCCGGTTCCCCATATGGTCCCCCGTGCCTGCCAGGAGCAACTTCTGAGCGAAGCCAGGAGTAACCCCTGAGCATCACTGGGTGTGGCCCAAAAACAAAAAAACAAACAAAAAAAAAATTACCTCAGCAAAATAATATGCTGGCATCTCATCCCTGGTACTTCAATACTAAACTAGTTTTATTTATAGATTAAACTACATTTTCTTGTTGTAGGTAATTCTCTACAAGACTAACTACCATAAAATTTCTAAGTACAACCTAGCATTCAATCTATCCCATGAGTGCTCCCTTCACTAAACTAAGTACACTCCAAATTCTAGTAAAGTTATGTTTATACCCCACCCCATTCATGCCTCATTAGTTCACTGATATATCCAATGAGAGTAAAAACTTAAATTCAAAAAAACTAATTGCATTAATTAATTCGATTAATTAAAATAAAATTAATGAAGAGGTGGAAAGTATAGCAGAATGCTACAGATAGTTTTTTTTAATATGAACACTTCATGAATTTGCGTGTCATCCTTGTGCAGGGGCCATGCTAATCTTCCCTGTACGGCTCCAATTTTAGTATATGTGCTGCCAAACGAGCACTGCAGATAAGTTTTTTTTTTTGGGCCACACCCAGTGACACTCAGGGGTTACTCCTGGCTATGCGCTCAGAAGTCGCTCCTGGCAGGCACGGGGGACCATATGGGAACCGGGGGATCGAACCGTGGTCCGTCCAAGGCAAGGCAGCAGGCACCTTACCTCCTGCGCCACCTCCCGGCTCCCTGCAGATAAGTTTTTAAGAAAAAAACAATTTGGGTGTCGGAAAGATAGCATGGAGGTACAGCGTTTGCTTTGCATGCAGGAGATGGTGGTTCGAATTCCGGCATCTCATTTATTCCCCAAGCCTGCCAGGAGCGATGCAAAACAAACAAACAAACAAACACTATTTTAGGATCTGGAATCGTGGACTGAGCCGTCTATGGGCTGATTGAGGCATTACGGGGCTTTTTTACAGTTTCATGACAATGGGCACTGGACCCAGAACTGCAGGCTGAGCTGGGTGACAGCTGGTTCCAGCCAAGGCTAGGGTTCAACCCTGGCACCACACCAACAGAAGCCAATAGTCTTCCATAGGAACAGCAACACAGGCCTCTTGCTCTGATCCAGCTGTGACCCCATCCCTTGGTCTGGCCACATGCCGGGCTGTGTGGGCCTTCCCTTCACTCAGCCTTTGCAGGACTGTCCCGTAGTCCTACCTACAAATGACCTTCTAAGCAAAAACTCATTGCTCTGGGCCAGGAATGGCAAATGCAGACCTCTCTTGGGTGGAGAACATTACTCGGAGCATATCCTTCTTCAGTCATGAAACTCCTCCAGCCCTGGGAGGTCGCAGGAGGCAACTGTGAGCCACCTCTGTGCTCCCTGCCTGAGCAGGGCTTTGCATGGAGCAGGATGTGCCAGTGGCTTCACATGAGGTGGTCCATATTACCCACCACACGAACCTATTTTCTTCTATAGTGAACGCTGCCAGCTGCTAATTTCTAACACTCTCACACACTCTTTGGCCCAGGGTCAAAAAGCACCACCTATTGTCTGTCACCTCAGCAGATATCGGGCACGTATCACCAATGTAGACACATCTGTAAACTTGCACACTCATTTTTAATCTTAACAAGGAATGCCATTGTCTTAGTGGTATACGTTTTAAGGTTGGTTCAAGCATCCCGTCATTTTGTTCTTTAGGAATACAAGTAGCTTATTGAGAACCCAGAGAATTCTGGGTCTGACTATAAAATCATCCTACGTGCTGTATCTCCAAGCCCGAGTCTGAATCAGGGTTGCACAAGAAATAATCCAGATTAGGCTGAGTGTCTAGCAGTCTTCAACGAAGTATCAAGCTTGCTGCCTGCCAGGTAGGTGGAGCAGTAAAGACATCCAGGTTTATAAGTAAGACAATTTTTGTTTTGGATGAAACCAAGTTGTAAACAAAGATACAAAGAAGCCAGGGGCAAACTTTGTTTTAGGTCAAATAATGTGTATCCCAACACTGACATAGGCTCCAACCTTCGGAAGGTGGAAGTCACACTTCCCCAAAACTGCTGTGGCCTATCTCCTTGGCTTCTGCTTGTCCAGGTAATTTCTTCTGACATACCATTTATCGCAAAGTAAAGCAGTTCATGTCAGTAAACTGTCTTTTTTCTTCTAGCTTGATCGCTAACTTTAGTTCTTGTACAAAAACAGTACAGTCGTTAGTGGAGAAAATGGTAAGAGGAGGGGTGTCTGGGTCAGGGAAGTAATGCTGAAGTGAGTCATAGTGAATGTCATTGCAAATAAGCAAGACTCTCTTGGAACACCCTGCATCTTCCCCAAATCGATCAATCCTGACAGTCTGTTCGTCCACTACGCATATTTTGCAATGGTAAAATTCAGACAGAATCCATTGCTCCTCCCTAAGTATCATCCTTCCTGTCACAGTATTCTTGGTTTGTTGTGCCCAGAATTCCCTCTCTATAGAGTTCCGGATCACTTGCTACAATTCATGCTATGAGGCGTCTTGTCTCTGGAGCACATGCTGGATTCATGACCCCTCCTTCAAATACATAGTATACACTGGTGAAGTGGCAGTTGTTGTCACCTGGGATGGAAGTCCTGGCAAGCACAGACAGCGTTTCCCTCCCGTGGCTAGGAGTACCGTGTTTTTGCAAAAGTGGGCGAAGTTCGGGTCATGGTTTTGTCTTCTTCAACAATTAGCATGTCCCCTGACTTCAAGAACAGATCCCACAGCATGATGTCCCCATCGCAGAGGTCCAGGCCCAGGCACTCGGGCAGGTACCCTGTGAGGATCCGCTTCCCGTGCGAGGCAATGCCAATTACAGCAGCTATCTGGCCCTGCAGCTCCCTCACCATGGCCCCTGCAGGACGTGGTGCCGTCCTTGACCTTGCACATCAGAGTTGCACATCACCTGCTGGGCAACAGGCCACTGTGTCGCATCCAAGATGGCTACCCTTGACCCCACCAAATATCGGGAGGACAAGGCGAGTCTTACAGGATATGGCCTGGCTGGCCACTCGATCCCAGGGCGCCAAGTCTCTTAAACACTCCACTTGGGTAGCAGACATGTTCCTGGGAAGAGGAGGGGAACGGCAGCCTGAAGGACTGCGTTGGGATGTAACCTTGCATTAAGGTGCATTTAGGACCCATGAGCTCCTCGGATTGATTTTGATTCCCACAGTATCCCAGCCATCTTAGGCATCTAAACCGTCTACACTGTGGTCAGTATGTCTGCAGTTTCTTCAGGTCTACAACAGTGCCTCAGACTTCTTTTTGTTGCCGTTTTTTAAAAATCTTTTTAACATGTGTATGGTTTTGCTTTATCTTGCGAGGAACACCCACTATGCCCAGGGATGACTCTTGGCTCTGCACCACTCTCAATAGGCTTGGGACCAGTTCTGGTGCTGGGAATCAAAAGTGAGCCAGCCACATGTAAGAAAGAAAGGCAAGAAAGCAGGGCTGGAGAGATAGCATAGAGGTAAGGTGTTTGCCTTTCATGCAGAAGGTCATTGGTTCAAATCCCAGCATCCCATATGGTCCCCCGTGCCTGCCAGGGGCGATTTTGAGCGTAGAGCCAGGAGTGACCACTGAGCGGTGCCAGGTGTGACCCAAAAGAAGAAAGAAGAAGAAGAAGAGGAGGAGGGAGGGGGAGGGAGAGAGAAAGAAAGAAAGAAAGAAAGAAAGAAAGAAAGAAAGAAAGAAAGAAAGAAAGAAAGAAAGAAAGAAAGAAAGAAAGAAAGAAAGAA
>PVKC010040613.1:0-12315 GCA_004027635.1 Crocidura indochinensis | reverse complement strand
ATATTTATAACCCATGGCATATTACATGGAAGGAGTACATGCTCCCTGTCTGCTTCAAGAAAATCTTTGGAAATTTCACGTGTCCCTAAAACAACATAGGATGCTTCGAGAAATGTGAAAGGAGGTAAAAAATTGCTCTGTTGAGAATACTCCATGCATTAAACAAATCTATTATCAAAATTTAAAACTTGGGAAATTAATTAATGAAGATAAGAAAGCTAGTTGACATCAACGCATGCATTCTGTTTGTTCTTTGTACATCCGTGTACCTCCCAGATAGGGCTCTGACCCAGATTCCATATTCGTTTTAGACTTTCATTAGAATGACATACACTTATCATTAGAGGCTGCTAATTAAAGCAGAAAGTGACATTTCAAAGCAATGATGCTCCCTTATGTCTCAATGTAAAATACTCTATAGTCTATTTTTAGTGATTTGGTATGCTGTGTATGTTTCAAATTTTTTTTGTTATGATCTTGGGTTCTCATTTTTAGTGAGGCCAATGACCAGAAAATTAGAACATTTTTTCCTAGATGATTAAGGTAGGATAGCACTGAAAACTACAAAGATCTTTGGGCTTTGTTTAGTTTCATCCAGGACGTACCCATGAACTTTGACATATTCGTTCACTTTAATTGGATGAGTTCTTCTTACTAATCCTGTGTGAAGTGCTAATGGTACATCGTTAACTAGAACACTGATCATTCTTGTCTTCAAGGAGCTTGCATTCTCCTTTGGATTATGACCAAAGCCATTTTTTTATTCTTTATTTTGCACTGAGAATAATGACAGCTAGGATATGTCTATAGATAAACACCTGGCTGTGTAAACTGCTTCACCTGCTATTGTAAAATTTTAGTAGATAAGGATAAACCAGAGAAAATATCCTTTATTCTTTATTTTTCACACATTTGTTTCTTGTTTGTCATTTAAATGTGTCTTATAAACTCCATGGTCTATGACTGCATAGTGATTTAGTTTACTGCCTACAAAATGCTCATTCCCCATTGCCACTCTGCTCCTGCCCTTCCCCCCCACCCCCAATAATGGTGTAAAACTGGAAGGCTCCAAGGTTAAAACGGCAATCAGTACTACTTTAAAATGTCATTGGAGCCTTGTATTTTGGTTTCTGTTATGAGAATTGGCAAACCAGATGACCTGTAATAGTATGTTGGAGGAAGTGACCTTACAACATAAGTTACTGGACTATGATGGATTCTTCATGAATTAGGTTTAGGCTGCTAGTGAATTGATGCTGGTGTGAGAAGTGAGGATCGAGAGACATAAGAGCTACTAAGAATGCTACTTCCCTCTATGGGATAAGTGTGTGTGTGTGTGTGTGTGTGTGTGTGTGTGTGTGTGTGTGTTGGGGGAGATGCAGTAAAGTATTGGCAAAAGCACCTGATAGCATGAATTCCTTTGTAGGAAAAGTAATATCAGCCCTTAATTCTGTTCAGGTTTTCTATGTTTGTCAAGTGTTAAACCCAGGAGCCAGAGACAGAGAGAGACAAAGAGAGACAAATACAAAGAAACAGCGACAGAGAGAGATGTAGAGACATGTTAAAGAGATAAGATGTGTTTCTCCAGAGGGGAGAAGGAGCTGAGGGTATCCATAAATAAAAATAAACAGTCCACTTATCCCAAATCGAGATGGGGTGACCCCAGAGCAAGTGTGTGCAACTTGCTCTTGCAAAATTGATTTTTTGTTTTGTTTTGCTTTTGTTTGGGGGACACATCTGTTGATGCTCAGGGATTACTCCCGGCTATGCACTCAGAAATCGCTCCTGACTTGGGGGGACCATATGGGACCCAGGGAGATAGAACCGCAGTCTGTCCTAGGCTAGCACTTGCAAGGCAGACAAGCCTTACCTCTAGCACAGTGGTTCTCAAATAGTGGGGCGCGCCTCTTGGTGGGGGCGCGACTCCATAAACGGGGGCACATATGACCTCGGCAAACACTGTCATAACAAGCTAAGCCCGTGTTTATGTCTCTGTATGTCTCTGGAGCTGAGAGTTGCTGTGTCTTGCTTCAAACACTGCTTCGAAAAGCTATGCATTGCAAACCGTGCTCATTGTAGCCATTAATCCAGACATCACCTTTGGTTAAAAAAATAAGCTCAAATTATTTTATATATTTTTGTTTTGCAGGTTAAAATTTTTTTTAGTAAAGATACTATTTACAGCCACGCAGGGGGTGTGAAAAATGTTTTCTTCTTCCTAGGGGGCCATGACAGAAAATAATTGAGAAGCACTGCTTTAGGGCTACCGCTAAAATTGGTTTTAATAGGCTTATTCCCAAACTTCCATCTACTTGGACCTTTCTATGCAAGTAATTGTCTGTGATAAAGTATTATAAAGAGCAGCTATGAATCTTTGGTGGCCCTCTTCAAGTTCTTACTTCAAGTTTCTGATCCTCCTGAAACTTCTCCCTTGATGGGGACCAGCCTTTTTCCAATTAGTGCCAAATAGAGTCTTGTCAGGCCTCAGTAACTTTACCCCAAAATAGGTACCTGCCTTCATGTCTTTGGGCTACTTTAGTTGGGTCACCAATCTAATTTTCTGTGTAGACATATCCTATGGTACTCAGGAGTTATTCTTGGGTCTGTGCTCAGTTGTGAGTCCTGAGATTACTCAGTGAACCATATATGGTATTAAGAGATTGAACCTGGTTTGGCTGCTTGCAAAACAAGCACCTTTTTCTCCTGCATGTCTTGATTTTATGACTTTCCTGGGAAACTCATCTACCTGCCCACTTCATAATCCCAGTTACAACCAAGCGGTGGCATAGTCCTTACCTCTCATCCAGTTGGAAAAACTGGGAACTAAGATCTTTAGTTTTAACAGAAACTTTGTGTGTGTGTGTGTGTGTTTGTGTGTGTGTGTGTATGTTTGTGTGTTTGTGGGTTGGGTAGGGGGTTGGCTTCAAGAAATTTCCAAATAGAAGCTGAAAATTATGTTCCAAGAACAAAAGCAGGAAAAACAGAAGGGAATGCACTTTTCTGCTAAGCTTGCCTACGCATCTACTCATGCTCCTAGTATTAAAAGCAGAGCATCAATTTTGACATCACTACCATATTATCTTCTTTCTTTTCCACTCCCCTTCCACCTTCACTTCCTTCTCCATGTCTTTTCTTCTTCCTCTCTCCTCTCCTTTTTTCTTGTTTTCCCATCTCGTTAATAGTCATTATTAGAAATTCCGCCAAATAAATTACCTATGAAAATGCTATCAAGTAGATCCCACTATTATTCAAATTTTATGGATGACCAAACTAGTTAAAGTGTTTGATTAACTTTCCCAAAGCCACAGATATGGCAAGTTACTTAGTCAGGATTGTATCTAAGTAAATTTTCTATTTAAAAATACAACTCAGGATTGTTTCTATCTAAAGTGCTCTTGGCCACACCACATTCTACTACTTTTCTATCACTCTTTCTTCTTTTTCATGCCCTTATAGAAACTTAAAGTTAAAGTTAAAGAACTTTAAAGAAACTTAAAGTTAAAGAACTTTAACCTCTAAGCTAGGTAAACATACATGGTTTGAACATGCATGTATGTTTAATCTGTGAGTGAGCTTTATCATTTTCTGAGTTTTTAGATACATTTTTAGTAATATATTAAAGGACTTTTAATGACTTGCTCAATAATTGATATAAGTTTCTATTCATAATCAAATGCACTTAAAGTACTCTCATTACTTACATAGCATATACCATAAACTCTACTTGGATGATTTTAATATCACCTATATATAAACATGACTCACCATTTGAAAATAAAGCTATTCTTCATGCTACAGAAATTTTATTATTCATGTTCTTTTCCATTTAAAATTTTTGAATAACTTCTGTATATTTATTTAGTTTCTGGAAATCCAGAAAGTGTTTTGGGATAGTGAATAGTTTTGCTTATTATGGAGAGCTAAAAATTCAAAGTCTAAATATTTTTATGAAAGAGTGAAAATGAAATCTTAACACAGTTTTGGAATTGATTTCTCTTAACGCTAATAAATATGAAGTAAAGTCAGAAACTGGATATTATTTTTATTTTGTATATTGATTAAGCTACCTCTAAGGAAGTATCATTGTATCTAACACCTGGAAGAAGTAAGGGATATATTGCTACATTGCTTTAAATGAAACTTAGATAAATACTAAATCCACAAATTGGTTAAGAACTGAGTGCCTAAAGGAGGTAAAGTGATATACATGTAACACTTTCAGTAGCAGTATTGCAAATCACAGTGCCTAAAAGATAAAAAGAGGGGAAAAGATAGAAGAATAATGTTTATTAGTGGCAGGCTAGGACTGGGAGGAGGTGAGGGAAACTGGGAAACACTGATAGTGGGAAGTTTATGGTAGTGAAGGGATGAGTGTTGGAACATTGTATAAACAAAACTCAGTAAAAAAATTAAAAAAATCTGATTTGCCATTCTCATGGAGAGGGATAAAGCCTGCCTCACTAGATAACATAATCCTACCACTTAATTGTCAACTCAAATAATTTAGTAATAGTGATCCTTAGTTTAAGGTTCGTCGGGGGTGGGGGGAGATGTGTCAACAGGCTGTAACAATTTAGAGAAAGGAAAGCACCATGGATATATAAAGTTAAATGTTTTGCTTTAACTCCAGTGCTGCTTTTAGGTCGCCTGATGTTAGTCAACTGTCTTAACTTTTGGGCCCCTGCTTCATTTATCTAAAATCTTGATAGTAATGTCTCTTCACCAAGGCTGTTTTGATTGAAATTTTATGTTGCTTGGAAGATTAGTCAGCTAGACTACCAATCTATTATTTTTATTTTAAAGGTGATTGAACTCAGATGCAACTTCCCCATTTGACCTCCTTTACAGCGAAATTCAGTGAACAACAAACGAACATTTTGAACTGAAATGACTAGTTTTCTCTGGAGGCTATTCTTTTCATTACTATATCTTATTCCTGTGACACGCTGGCTAGCTGTGAGGAGGAAGTCCTTCTGTGACAATGGATTTAGTGGGGTATAAATCTACCTAACTAGCAGTTGGATGGGCGCTGATGAGGGCCAGCCCCAGAGCAGAGCCACATTAGCTGAGTTAGAAGGATATGCCAACTTCAACTTCCTGCCATGGAGCCCAGCAGCAAACTGCAGGAAGCAATAGGAACCTATGGTGTGACCTGTTGTGCCACAGTCATTCTTGTCAGCATCGCCATCATTGCCATTAAGTCTTTATTAAGAGCCTGTACTTGGAACTCCCTTAGGTACTATTACAGACAGGCAGTTTTGGATATTCAGTAAGAGTCTGATTTGGCCTCATGTAATTTGATTCTAATTTAGCCCAGAAGAATGACTATAGACACAGATAGGGTAGGTGGCTATTGCTATCATTTTGATGTGGTATCAGCTTAGCTCATGGCTCCTTACTCAGAAAACTATTCCCAACTGTTACCTAAAGGATGGTGTTAGCAGTCACTTTGTACTGTCATTTGGCTCCCATGACTTTCCCAAGTGGACTAAGGCTGCACACCAGACTTATACTAGACTGTAAGGTAAACTTTCCCAGGATGTTCAATTGACTATCAGATTTGTAGAAGGACCAGGGAGACACATAAACTTAGGAGTTTGTTGGAAGTAATGTCTTAGATTAATTCTCTATAACTGACATGTGAGGTAAGTGATCTCTTAATCCCTGTCTCGCTCTTAATTTTGTTTGATTTTTAGCTACATAGTGGTATTGGGAGACTACTCTTGAGTCTGTGCTTGGTGACCCAAGAACCATGAGGTGCTGTAAATTAGATTGAATTCTGACTTTCAAAACAGGTTCTCCAGCCCATGGTACTATCTCTATGGTTCTATTACTCTCGTATAGAAGAGAAAACTAAGAAGTTAGGTCAACTATCCAGGAACATAAAAATAAGTAGATAGAATGACTTTAGCTACTATCCTATTAGCTTTCTGAGAGAGAAAGAGAGAGAGAGAGAAAGAGAGATAGAGGAAGGAGTGACAGATTGATGGAAAGGTACAGGTTAAGGACTATGAGAATGCAGTGAAGAGGAGGCTAAGAGTAAAATGATCCTTATATTGTCTTCTCTCTGACTCCTAGGTCCAGCCTTTAGTGTCTGTTTTTATGCTGTTGTGCTCTGAGAAGTATTTCAGCGTCCTTATAAATTCTTATTGTGTGCAGAATAATTTCAGTGGAGTTCTGTAACTTGCAACCAAGAGTCTTGGCTAAGTGCTAATACTTGTCACAGTTTCTTAAAAAAAGATCAGGGATCAGGGGGCGTCCCCTAGGGCTGGGTATTCCAATCATATCACATTTTAACCCCAGGTGAATGAGTCTGAATCGAGATTTTGCATGAAATAATCCACATCAGGCGGAAAGTGTAACACATATAGTATTGCAGTCTTCTACCTTATATTTCCAGAATGCTACCTGCCAGAGCTGTTTTTATGGAGTACAGAGAACACTCCCAGGTAGGGAAGTAAAGACATATTAAGGATAGATAGCTCAGGCTATTCTCAGCCTGTCCTACCCAGGTTTACATTTAAGACAATTTTTTGTTTTGGGTGTAACCAAGTTGTAGACAAACAGATACATAAATACCAGGCTGATCTTCATTTTGAGTAAAATAAGGTGCAACCTAACACAATGGGTAGGGAATTTGCCTTTGCATGGGACTGATTTGGGTTCAATACTTGACACTGCATATGATCTCTGAGCACTGTCAGAAGTAAATTCTAAGCACAGAGAGATATGACAAAAATCACAAAAAAGAAGGAAAACAAACTTATGGTAGATAGAGATATAGTACAAGGGTTAAGGCACATACCTTGGATGCAGTTTACTCTGGTGTGACCCCTGCCACCACATAGCTCTCCAAGTCATGTGTGCAATTATGGAGGCTTCTCTTTACCCCAGCTCTGCAGTGGTGGCCTTTGTTATCCAGGGCTGTGCTGAAAATGAACAGCACCACTGTACCTTCAGGTCCTTGCTTTGAATGCTGGACCAATTGAATGTGAAATCTGGAGCTGAGGAGACTCCATTTTTTTTCAACTTAAAGTTAAATCTCCATTTAAGGCTAATAAGGCTAAGCTCTATGTAAGAGCTAAGTACTATCCCAACAATAATGATGCAGAACCCAAAGACTATAAACTACAAACTAGGCTAGAAACCTCGGCATAAAGACAGGATGAATGAAACACCCAAGAAACAATCTAGACAATAGCCAGTCAACTTAAAAGTCAAGACATCCTATTTCTAGCCCTATATAACCTGCTTGTGATCCTTGGGCAGGGCTTACTTCTGTGAGAGGTAGCCTTGATCAGATAGTTTGTGGCTTTTTGGTTGATGAAATAAAGCTTTGTTTTGCTTTATTTAAACTGTGTGGTCTTATCCTTCAACTCTGGACCTTAAAATGAGAGGGTCTCTGGGTTTCTCCAATATTACCTGAGAGTTTCCCTCCATTCCTACCACTAAAAAATACCTTGGGCAATCTATTGAGTTGCCTACCCAGGCTCAGGTACCTTTTATTTATTTGCAGATAGCTTGTAAGAAACAAGGAGCCTTGAATTGGAGTTTAAAAACAGATCGCAAAGAAATACAGATGTAAAACAAATGAGACTGGGGCAGAGTGTGTGGAAATTAGTGATGCCATCTCAGAGACTGGAATTTTTGAAAATTTTTTTTGTCCCCAATTTCCAATCCAGACCAGGCAAGGGTCTGAGTTGAAGTGTATATAGGGTGCGTTTACTGTACCTCCTTTTTCTATACAGTCTGTGTGAGGGACACAGCCTGTGGTAAGAATTGGGAGGCCTTATTTTTTTTTTGGAATTTTTGAAATTTTTTAAATAAAAAATTCCATTATTTCCCCCACTCTTTCTTTTTGAGTGATTGCTACAATCACTAGAAATTGCATACATTTGGTTGTGGGCTTGCACAGTTTTCTAACTGGGACTCATGCATGTCAGCTGCAATGCTCCTCACACGTTTATTTCTGGTACATAAAGTATGTCCTCACTAGCCTCAGGCTTGCCAGGCAGGCACTTCTCCTACTGAGCTTTCCCTGAGACCTCTTTAGGTGTGTTTAAAGAGAAATGAGATCTAAACATATGAAAAGATGAAGGGAAAAGTGTTCTAAGTAGTGAGAATTTGTATATGTAGAAACAACATCAAATTGGGTGGAGATATTGCTTAAAGGGGTGGATCACATACTTGACGTGTGTAAGTCCATGAGTTAAATAATTGGTATCAGATGGCTTTATACTCCACATCACAGCACCCTGATAGTCCTGAACACTATTATGGTGGCTCTAGTGACTGTCAGTTCTAGCAGCCCAGAGGACATGAAGTGTGAGGGTCTGAGCACTTAAAGGCAGGCTTATTTGTACCAGAAATGGTCCCTGGGTGCCCTGAGTACCACTGAAGGGGGTGGGTAGCTTCTATTTAAAAATGTGATTGTCATAGTGCTTAAAAGAAGAAACTAAGAGGGAGAGAGAAAGAGAGAGAGAGAGAAGATAGAAATTCTGACATAGAGGCAGGTTGGATGGAAATGGGGAACAGAGGGAAACTGAGGCTATTTATAGTAAGAAAGATATGCTGGTGAAGGGATAGTTGTTTCAACATTGCATTGATTGAACTCAATCATTGAACAACTTTGTAACTATGTGTTTTAATTAAAATTTCATTAACTAAAATAAAAGTGAAACCTGCAAAACATTTTGGAAAGGGTCAGAATTTAAGTGTGATGATGGACAAGGAAGGAGGGGGAAAGAATCTACAAATAAAGTTCTTGTCTGGGTTGGATCAAAATGGACTTTATTGCTAACCCTGTGGAATTTGTATCTTACCATGTAATCTCTTGCAATTCATTCACTACTAGGTTTCTTCCTTCCCGCCAACATAAAAACATTTGTAGATTTTGAAATGGGAAAAAAATGACAATTCTGACATTAGAGTTTTAGAAAAAAACACGTAGACTACCGACATTATGTTTTATTTCTGCACATTATGTTCTATAGTTGTCTTTCAAACATACCTATTTTGGTACTTGGTTACAATCCACCTACATATTTCCTAGTAGATAAAAAAGGTTTCTTTGTACTTTCTCTTCTTTATGAAGAGTTGGGAACATCCAGCTATGTTCAAGACTTACACTTGGCTTTGTACTCAAAATCATTCCTTCTAGGAATCTAGAGATTACAAGGGTAGGCAGCGACTGAGCCTTGATTTTCCTCCATTTCAGGCAAGCACCTAAGCCTCTGCCTCTCTGTACTATTTCTCTAGCCCCAGATCAAAATGTTTACTTTTCTGGGTTTTTTTTTGTCTTCTCAGTTACTATAAAGGTACAACATGGTTTAATTTTTCTTCTTATGAGTATCCACACTGTCTCTACAATGCATGAGGTACAAGTGAAACAAGATGTATGACCTGAAATTTTCTACTTTTGAGCTAGTCAGGATCTCGTATATCTGTATTTAACCATATACATTTCAGAGGCTATAGGTTTAGTCATCCCCAGCTGTACTCAGGGTTTATTCCTCTTTTTATTGCTCAGGAATCAATTCTATGGGGCTTGAGGGACCATATGGCGGTGCTGGCATTTATTTGGGGTCTTCTCTGTGCAAAGCAAGCACCTTGCCCAATGTACTATCTAACTCAGACATATACATTTAATTTTTTTCTTTGGAATTCCCCCTGTGGTTATCAGGACATATTCCAGATTCTGAGCTCAGGTGTCACTCCTGACTAGACTCAGGGTGTCAGCTATTGAATTGCTAGGGATTGAATCCATGTCATTACCTGCAAGATGAGTGCTTTCCTTTCTATAGGCTCTTCAGCTGCCACATGCATTTTTTAGCAAGCAATTTTAATATACAATCTAATGAAAATGTATATTCTTTGGATGTTGCTTTCTTATTTCTTCCATCAATATACTGTAGTCCTCTCCCCCAACTCTGTCACAAATGCTTGATGGCTTGCAAATGGCAATATACTCATGTGCCCCTTGATTACTTACCTAGTGTCTTTCTTTGGGAACTTATGCTTCAAGTGCTCTAAAAGCTGTTTGGTGGTTAACCAGAAACTGGCTTCAAATCAAGCTCTTGAACTCAGTTCATTTGTTACAAAACATTATCTTGTTTGTGGCAAATGTCCAATTGTCATCTTTTTAATGATACAGGCCCTCTACAGCCTAAACTAATTACAAATCATCTCCATTTAGGGGTGAATACCATTGCCTGCCCAGCCTCCCCAAGCCAGATCTAAGTGTGTCAGTAATATACATCTGCTTTTCTTCCCTCTGGCCTTCTGTGGCAATTATTTACGTCATCCTCTCTCCAGCCCTGCTCTTGTGTTAAAGAAAATAGGGATGATTGGCCAAAATTGCTCTTAAATTAAATTTTTCCTTCTACCCCTAGTCTGATCATGAGTCTCCAAATTAAAGATGCAGATAATTTTGCAATCAGATTTACATTTTGGCCTGTAATGAGTTTAAAGTCTTTGCATGCTTTAGTTTTCTACTTTATGATCCTTTGCGTTAACTTAATTTCACCATGCTTTATGTGGTATTTTGTGGTTGAGTTTTGCTCTGGTTTCTATTACCAAGAGTTTATCTCTTTTCCCCACCTCCCTCCTATCCAACTTTCTTCCTAGTCTAGTATATTTGCAAAAATATACTATTGATCTATTTCTATATATCATAAAACGAAGAAAGAATTTGATTCATTAAGAACTGTAGAAGTGTTTCACTATCCGTGTATTGAGGAAATGGATGGAGAAGATTAGTATATCCCTGTCTGATCTTACTGTGTGTTCATAAAGTTGTGCTTACTGACATACATATTTGAAGTGAAATGATCATTGTTCCATAGACCGTAACAACTTTGAAGACACTCCTTTTTTTTTTCTTTTGTTAGGTTGTTTTTGAGCCACAACCAGGTGTTACTCAGGGGTTACTCCTGGCTCTACACTCAAAATGCTCCTGGTAGGCTCGGGCAACCAAATAGGGTTCTGGGGACCAAACCCGGGTTAGGTGCATGCAAGGCAAGCACTTTGGCTGCTGTGATATTGCCCCAGCCCATGACGACACACTTAACTTTAATCTCTTTTGTAAAATGTGAATAGTAACAGATGTGACATAACTGCATGTACAAATTAGGTTCTATTGCAATGTGCTTGATATATCCTAAGTGCTCATTAAATATCAGTGGTTAATATCATGGCTCTTTGAGGATTGTGAACTTTTTGTTGTCGTAGTTATCTTAATTTTGAGTTATTGATAAGACTAAAACCCTAAGAGTATCTCTTTACAAAAAGATCAAATGCACTGAGAGAAAGTTTAGATTACAGAAATATTTCTCAGCCTTAGTTTTCTGCCATCCTTTCCTCTTTATAATTATCTAATCTTCACCAATAGCATCTTTGTGATAGATTCTCCTGGTTTGTCACAGTTTTGTCTGATTTCAATTGTAGCTATCCTGACTGATTTTTTTCTAGGTAACTTAGACTCTAACACCAACTGTGTTTCTCCTCCTCCTCCTCTTCCTCCCCCATCTCTCCCCCATGACCTTCACTCATGTCAACAGGGACGGGGCCAAAGAGAAATCTAGTCTTTTTAGACAGTAAAAGTCTTCAAGGCTACCTTTAATTTCTGAGCACTAGATTTATGAGAAAATGATCAAAATTCATTTTTAGGGTGCACAATTCTAGATGCATTCTTTAGATTTAGGATATGCAGCAAATTTAGCCTTTTTTTCAGTGGCAAACCCTTATTTGTCTTATTTTTTATTTGCCAGCATGCAGAGGATAGAGCTTTTCTGTGACACTTGCTTATGGGATTTTTTTTCTTTTCATTTTACCTGCCTAGATGTGTGATAGATTTGGATTTTTATATAGCCATAGATTTTGCATATTTTAGCTCCCTTTTATTTTTATATATCCCTCTATCTAGCTATCACATATAAGTGTGTTTTTTCCCCTTGAGATCCAAAGCTGGAGGTGCTCGCTGAATAGTCCTGGCTCAGTGTTTGGGGATACACTCCTGGCAGTTCTCAGGGGACACTGTGGTACTGGGGATAGAACCTAAAATTGACAATAGCAACATATATAATTCATCTGCCTGAGTCATCTTCCCAGTTCATTAGATACTCAGAGTATGTAGAGCTTCCTATTTGTGTTTTACTTCTTTTCTCCCTTCTCCCCTTTCCTCTTTCCTTCCTTCCTGCCTGCCTTCTTCTCTTCCTACCTCTTCTCTTTTCATTCATTCTCTTTCTTTCTTTCTTTCTTTCTTTCTTTCTTTCTTTCTTTCTTTCTTTCTTTCTTTCTTTCTTTCTTTCTTTCTTT
>PVKC010040612.1:0-12262 GCA_004027635.1 Crocidura indochinensis | reverse complement strand
TAATGACCAAAAAAGAAAGACACTGTTCATCTTCTTCCTCTCTGCTGGATTCTAGGATGTATGATTAAGATTCACCTATCACTATGTAAAACACAACTCTTTAATTTCATAAGAAAGTTTTAAAAAATGACACAGATTGACATCCAACTTTTGGATATTTTCAGGTTGCTTTAAAAACTAATGCCCTTTCAGAAATCTTTTATGAAATTCATTTTCATTAAATAACCTGTGAATTGAGGTCTTGCTCAGTAAGTTCCTTAAAGACATTGCTAAATGGTATCCAATTAACTCTTAGTTATATCATATCCTGATGGGAAAATATCTAATCCCTTAGTTCCAATCACATTGTTCTTTACATATGTTCATAGGTATTTCATTTTAATTTGCTTTTTTCATGATTAAGTTAGATCATTTTTTATTCATCTCTACTTCTTTTTTCTCCAAATAGTTTTTTTCATATTTTCCCCATTGTCATATTTATATCATCACTTTTTCTTTTCTTTTTTTTTTTTTTGTGGTTTTTGGGTCACACCCAGCAGTGCTCAGGGGTTACTCCTGACTCCATGCTCAGAAATTGCTCCTGGCAGGCACGGGGGACCATATGGGGCACCGGGATTCAAACCGATGACCTTTTGCATGAAAGGCAATTGCCTTACCTCCATGCTATCTCCCGGGCCCCCACTGTTTCTTTTTATTTCCCTTAGCAACTGTAATTCCCTAGGAGGTAATTAATCAACATTAAAAGTAATTAATCTCTAAAATAAAAAGTATTTCAAACTGTCAGTTGTTCCAATACAAAGGATTTTAAGAGCAGAGTCATTTTTAATAATAATGAAACTATTATTTTTTCAATTTTTGATAAATAAAATATTGTGTCTTTACAAGAAAGGAGATGAATTATAAATACTTAAAATGGATGCATTTGTGACAGGAAGAAGAGGTAAAAATGATAATTCGTGTCATTCCCATAATATTCTTAGATAATATTTCATCTTGGATAATTTGAGTTGTTTTTCTGTTAAAAATATTATTCTCAAAGTATCACTGCCGATGTTTTCAAATTGACAAGCAAAGCACCAAGAGGCCATCAGCACTGACATTACAATATCTTGTGTGTTGTTAACACCTGTGCAAAACTCACCCAAAAGTACACACACCCAGTTACCTCTATGATTTTTTTTCTCTTTTGTCATTGCTTCATAATCTCTAAAATTAAAATGTAAGTCATAATAAAATTAACTAGAGATTCTTTGATCCATAGGAATAGATAAAATAGTAAAACTAGGTGTCTACATTGAAAACATGGAAAAAATAAGGAAAAGAAGAAAAGAAAAGAAAAGATTAGGTAGGTTTGCCATCTATGAGAGAAAAAAGAGACAGATAAGTATTAAAAGAGAACCATTTGGGATATATAAATAACTAAATAGGATGCAAAAATTTAATGTAAATAAGTTGGCAAAGTAAATGAAAACCATGTTAGAAAAATTAAATATGCCTGATGATAACATTTTATAAATGGAAACCATAATTAATCTTTATTATTAATTAATATGAAGAAATTGTGTCTAGCAAAACTGTTTTTATACTTCTTGTTTGAGTTTACTTTATCCCCTTTAAGAATCTTACAATAAGAATTTTAAGAATTTTACAATAATCTTTGCAACAAATCTGCTTCAAGTTTCAGAATGACACATTACTGCTTACTAGAATTACTAATACTCCTCAACATAGTAAACTAAAGTCTACTTTTAGGCCAGCCTATCTCTATCATGGTCTGTAATTATATGGACTGTTATTTTATAACAACTTTTTTATATCTTTATTTAAACAATTTGATTACAAATATGATTGTAGTTGGGTTTCAGTCATTCCCATCGCCAATGTCCTAAACCTCCCTCCTCGCCCCCATCCCCACCTGTACTCTAGATGGCTTTTCCTTCCCTCATTCATTCTCCTTGCTATGATAGTTCTCAATGCAGTTATTTCTCTAACTGCACTCATCATTCTTTCTGGTGAGCTTCATATTGTGAGCTGGACCTTCTTGCTTTTTATAGTCTATAAGATCTCATTATTATCCCATTTCTAATGCTGTTTCCACCATCACTTGAGTATATACTAGTTATTGTTATTTCTTAGGAATTGGCTCTGACCATCATTTGGGAAAATTTTTGTAGTATGCTTGCCTCTTTCCCCGTTCATCCAGCTGTGAACATATTGGTTCTATAGTTATTCCCATTTGAATTCCTCTTTGGTTAAATTTCTACTTTGGCTAAATATGGTTGGTATATTTTGTTTATAATTTCTAATACTTTTTATTTAAACACCTTGGTTACAAACATGATTGTGGTTGGGTTTCAGTCATATAAGATGACACCCCCCATCACCAGTGCATGTTTATATTCCTAGCAACTAGCTAAAAGCCTGATGCTTGTGCACGCTTCAAAATACTTAAATAAAATAATTAATATGTTCATATTGCATATATGTTCCTCATGATATATGTGTGTGTGTTTGTGTGTATCCTAAAAGCAACTAATAAGGAAGCAGTATAACTGATTGGGAGTCAATAAGTAACTTTTCTTGGGCAGTTAATGTAAAATTTTCTTTACTTTTTAATTTTTTTGTAATATTTTTCTTTTAACTTTTATAAACTCCCTGTCCTTGTTTAACCTATGAGACCTTTTTATTGTCTACTGTTTAGAACTATTTTATTTCCTTTATTGTCTAGAATTATTTTCTTTTTTTGTAAAGGTCAAAATTTTTTTTTCCTTTCGTTGCTACAAAATATAAGACCATATCAATGTGCAGGCAGCCGTTTAATCCCTTGGAGTAACATATCATTCCAGGTTAATATATAAAAAAATATACAAGCTGTTAAAATAGGCAAGAGGGTCGGGCAGTGGCGCTGGAGGTAAGGTGCCTGCGCTAACCTAGGACAGACCACGGTTTGATCCCCCGGTTCCCCATATGGTCCCCGGTGCCTGCCAGGAGCGACTTCTGAGCGAATAGCCAGGAGTAACCCCTGAGCGTCACCAGGAGTGGCCCAAAAAAACAAAAAATAAATAAATAAATAAAATAAAATAAAATAGGCAAGAAAGCAATGGGTAGAGTGAACTTCTCAGGGTCTGATGGAAAAGAGAAATTTTCTATCAACGGGATATAAAGTTAAGTTTTGTAACAGTAAATTCCAGAACTGTAGTGCCTATAATCATGTAAATGCCATGCCTTTAATAAAAATTTTAGTTGTGTTCACTTTAAAATTTTAGAGAATAGACCCTCATGTTGGGTTATTACAAAATACATGAGGAAGATATAAAACTGAGGTCCACCACAAACCTAAGTTTGGTGACATCACATGCTTTGACTCTTTGATAAAGAACAGCAAATCTTAGGGCTGAATCGATAACACAGAGGCTAGAGCATTTGCCTTACAGGTGGCTGGCCTGAGTTCTATCCCTTGCATTTTGTATGGTCCCCTTAGCCTGCCAGTAGTCATTTCTGAGTGCAGAGTCAAAAGTAACCCCTGGGCATAACCCAACTGCTCCACTCCCACCACCACCACCACCCCCCCAAAAAAAAAGAAAAATGAAGAACAGTAAAACTGTTCAAATCTGCTGAGGTCTTACTCCTAGATCTGTGTTTAGGGATCACTCCTAGTAGGGCTTGGGGCATGGGGCAGAACTTGAATTGGTTACATGCAAGGTAAGTTCCTTATCCAACTCTATCATCACTCTGGCCAGCCCAAAAATAAACACTTGAATCAATAATACTCATTCAAAATTATGAGTCCAAAAGAATTAATGAAAAATAAAAATCAGATAGATTCAGTCATCTAGAAATTATGTTGTGAGTTTCCAAGACATCTGGATATAAAGGTATCTCCACACCTCCCTTCCACAATACCCTATAAACTGCCTCAAACTTATGGACACCCTTCATCCCTGCACCCACCTCCTTCTCCAGTAAGGAGGAACTCAGAGAAGTTTGTCCAGATCTTAGTAGCACCAAATTTCTGTCCAAACTACCCGAAACTGGGACCCCTATCCTAAGTTTTTTCCAGAACTGGGAGCATTGTAAAAATTAAAGAATTCAATTGTATCAACAATATAATATTCAATTCTGCTTGAGAACTTGAAAGCCAAAATTTTCCCTCAATGTTCTTTGAACTGAGTAAATCACTAGAGGAAAGGCTAAATAAACATAAAGTTGCCATAAATGTTAATAAATTATTCAGATAGAATGGTAGGACCTATATAAAGAATATTTACATTTATGGAATATAGTACTAATCAGAAATTTAATAGGTGACCTGAAGGCAAATACCAGGGTATCACAAAAAAATTATAGAGCAGATATTTTTTAAAGGAAGGAAATTTGAATTGTATATTATAAAATAGCAAGAGGAAGTTACTATAAACGAACCACAGAGATTCCAAAATGAAAAGAAAGGGAAAGTGATTAGATAGCTGAAAACTTCACCATTCTGAATGGTGTAATGATTTCACAGGCACAAAGAGTGCCAATATATAAATAAATAAATTTTACAAAACAATAGCCATTAATGCCCCAAAATGCAGAAAACTTTTAATAAATGGCATAGGGAGGCTAAGTATTACTTAAAATGGAAAAAATATAGAATTAACATGCAATTATTCAAGCAAAAAATACAGGCACAAAAGAACTGAAATGATACATTCAACATACTGAGCAAAAAAAAAAAACCTACAATGTTCTATCCTAAATGGCTGTAGCTTAGATTTGGTGAGTTATAAAGTCACTCTCAGAAATAGAATAGTTGAAAATGATTTTTCTTTGCTTCTAAGGCAGCTTTACAAGGAATAATGGTCTTTTTCCAAAAAAAGTGACAGCAAATTTCTTCAGATAAATATTTAAATTTTAATGGAATCTGATAAACACATATTCATAGTGTAAGGTTAGAAAACAATTGTACAGATTAACAGTAGAATAAAAAGCAAAGATACAACCATATTTATTTCAGAACAAATAGACTTAAACTTAAAGAAAGTATGGATTATGGATGAAAATTATTTTGCTTAAGATCAATCGATGAAGATGATAATGGTAGAAAATCAAATTCAAGAACAGATCAATATAAATATTTGCCACGGGTAAGTGGGATTCATTACAGGTGTGCAAAATAATTCAAAATAGACATGCCAATAATACAATACACCATATTAATAAAAGGATATATTAAATGAATTAAATATAACAATTGATGCAGAAAAAGCTTTAGACATGATTCAATATTCATGATAATTCAGTAATAAGAACACACATTGAAATAACATCCATTTACAAAATCAGATGCCACAAGAAAAGAAAACAAACAAACAAAAATCCCTGAAAATATTTTATCTGAAATCTCTCCAAACTATACAATATAGTTTTGGAACTCCTTTCCATAGCATTAAACAAGATAAATGAATTAAGCTATTGCTACTTGAAAATGATATGATAATGTATATTTAAAAAAGTCCTGAAGGCTTCATTAAATTCTATTAGAAATGATGTCATAAGAGCAAAAATGTTAGCTATATAATTATTTACATTTATATATACAGATTACAAAAAAAGGAGATAACACTTTACAGCTTCATGCAAAACTAAACTGGCATCATTTAAATGAATTGCAAACAAGCAATGTGGTGTGTGGTGATGAAGGAACTCTTATTGGTTGTATGTATTTTATTTGGTTCAGTCTCCTGAAAATAGGAAAATCCACAAATATTTTTTGAAAAGTAGTTTTTAGTTGATCCATTTATCTTACTTCTTGGCAACTACCCCATTAATCAAACAAATAAAAATCATTCGAATGATATATGCACAAATGTTTTCATTAAAGTACTAAGCATGATAGAATATAGAGCAAAGAAAGTATCCAATTACAGATGAGTAAAGAGGCTGTACTACACATACACAATAAAATACTATGCATATAACTGTAAGAAATGATGAAATCATGTACTTTTCTGAAACTTGAAGGAATGAGACTAATCTTTTTATATTAAGTAAAATATCTAGAGGTATGAAATATGTAGAAGTATAAGGCCAAATATAAAGTCATTATAACCTCGCTAATTTTGTTGTGTAGAAAAATAAAGCAAAGAATGGATGGACAGTTTAGAATGATGAAACACCCATGACTTCAGATTCCAAAACACTTTTCCAATGATAAGGAATGGAAGGAGGAATGATTAGGATAATCACGTATGGTATTAGGGGGAGGGTCTACAGCACATTAATGACTGTTAGTTGTGGTTAATGTATATATTAAATTCATAATCATCAGGGGCCTGAGCAATTGCACAGCAGCAGGGCATTTATCTTGCAGGCAGCAGACCCAGGAGAGACGGTGGATTGAATCCTGGCATCCTATATGGTCCCCCGAGCCTGGCAAAAGAGAGTTCTGAGTGCAGAGCCAGGAATAACATTGAGAGTCACTGGATGTGACTCAAAAACCAAAAAGAAAAATAAAAGAATAATAGATATAGTATATATATGCAAATAAAGTTGGATTTTACGAAAATTTATTTATACATGATTTTTAAACTCATTCAATATTAGTGCTAATATTCAGTATTAGAATTAGAAGGCTTATAATGAGTTGATTATATAAGTATATTTTGTTTGGGTTCCTTATATTTTTTAATTTCATTCACTTGTGAATTCAATAACTATTTGTAAAGTGTCAAATATGTACCTAGTATTCTTCAGGTCATGGGAATAAGAGGAATATAGGAATCTATTATTTAATTAAAAACATGCTCCCTCACACTTGTTAGCACACTTTACATAGCCATACATTTAATTCTATATTCTCAAATCATTTTGAGGTGCAGTTGATGTGAATTAAAATATATTTACTTAATTCTGCTATTAATTCTGAATTATTTAAAACCACAAATCACAATTCCTCACCCTGCTTGTGAACCTTTATATGTTTACCATTTATTTAGGAAACTGGTTAGAGTCTAGATTAGACTATGATCTCCTAGATTTCAGAGAATAAAAGTATAGTTCTTCTATGTCTTTTTGTTTTGTGACTGCTTACTTAATCAAACGCTTTACTAATAAAACATGCCACCAACCTTTAACTGCCATCCCATTTATAGTATTGACGACAATTTACCAGGGAAGATAGTTGAAAAAGTTGTGAGTACTAGTGATTTATAGTGGGTATGGCACTTTTTTGTATTATATATATATGACCTGGGTTCAGTCCCAGGCACCACACACAGCCCAGGAGTCCCAGCAGAAGTAATCCCTGAGCACAGAGCAGTTGAGCCCTGAGAGCTGCAAAACGTGGCCCCAAAACAAAGAACAACAGCAAAATTTCTGTTAGTCCTTCCTTGAAAGAACCAAGACATTGAAGATCATAGGGATAAATAAATATTAACTGGTACTATGCACAATCTATTAATGGGTCCACATATAAGATAGTTGATAGATTTAATTTCTCAGTGGCATAGAACCTTTAATAAAGATGGAAAAGATACGAGGTTTGAAAAATGTGTAATGCTTACTCCTTTACCCCTGCTTTTTGATAGCTGTAACTTCTGTTACTGAGTGGAAAATCTAAGGATCCTCTCTAATACAATTTTGTTGCAAGCTACATCTGAATCAAGTAGAAGATGGTCTCATATATCAAGGACCATCAGCACTTCACTATTACCCTTGCCTTAAAATAAATTACTTTGACAACACAGATTTCTGGGAACTTCATATTTACTGAGAATAACAGTTAATCACTTAAATGTATATTTGAATGAAGTGTCTTTCCAGGAAAGTGCCTTAATTTTATTGTACCTTTTGTAATTTGCCAAGCAAATTAGATTACAAAATATGAAATGGATTTTCAAAAAAGTTCTTATGAGTATTGCAATCTAAATAATCACCTAAACAGATCTAACTGGAGATATTGTAACAGCTTAGAGAGGTTACAGACATTTTTATTTCTCTTTAAACATGTACAGCATATCTGTGTTTGCAATATAAAGTATGATTCCAAATTTACAATACAACTTGAAACATCTTTAGAAAAAGAAGTTAAACAGGTGGTTTCTCATTCATATGGTCTTATCACAAATTTTATGATTTGATTGATAAAGCTAGTTCGAGTAAAAGTAATTTTATAAGGCCCTTTTATCACTTATGTAACTAAAAACAGTGATATGATTAAGGAAATACATATACACTCTTGAGTTAATTTTTTTGAATCGTATATTTAACAGTAAGAATGGTACAATTTGTTGAGTGTCAGTAAATATGGCCAATGACTGAAATAAACTTATATTTTACCATAACATTTCTACAAATATAAAAATTAGCACTACATTACTTGTTACATAATTATCTCAATGTCTCTTGATCTCTGTTTTAAATTGTACTTTTATTAATTAATTTTACTAAAACAAAGCAATATCATGTAGTTGGTAATATATAATATAATATATAAATACATGATACAAATATATTCTTTTTTGTTGTTTTTTTTTCGGGGGGGCACACCTGGTAACGCTCAGGGGTTACTCCTGGCTATGCGTTCAGAAGTCGCTCCTGGCTTGGGGAACCATATGGGATGCCAGGGGATCAAACCGCAGTCCATCCTAGGTTAGCGCTGGCAAGGCAGACATCTTACCTCTAGCAACACTGTGCCGGCCCCCAAATATATTCTTAATAATAAATAAATAATTTAATTAGTCATATATTAAGAAAATAAAGGCAGGTAATTTATAAAGAGAAACAAGGAAGAATACGGGTTTAAAATAGCAACTGTGAAGTGAATTCTCTCAGGAATAACAAATCAACAAAAGTCAAAAAGTGACTTGAAGAACAGCTTGTGAAATCAGCTAGATGAAGAACTTGGCATTTTCCAATAAATAAATAAATAAATAATCACTGTGACTTATAATTGGTGAATGATATTAGAAAATAAATTTGTAAATTTAATGTCTGAGTTTAGGGATGGTAAGCAATGCAAACTCAAAGAGTGTATATAGGTACATACAAGTGCTTTCAACTGCATATTGATGCCTAGAGTTGGAGCCCCAGCTCCTTGTCATGTTCTGAGCTTTAGTTTTGTCCTCAAGGTAAAATTTTTAAATATAGTTTGAATTTAACATAAGAAATTATTTAAGACTTGAACAATGTAATCTCTAAGGCTGTCATTTATATTTGCTTGCTTTCTGTCCTGATTAAGTAACAACATTTTGTATTTTATAAAGCAATGCATTAGTATGGAGAAAAAAATAAAATAAGATTACTTCTTCTTATTTTAGTAAAAAGTTAAGAGCACCAGGTTAAGTACTTAAAGAGGTGAAACCTTACATTTAATCAGTACAGGGTTTAAATTCTGATAACTTTGAGTGTAGTCTATGTTTTAATGTCATCATTTTCAAATGTATTTTAATTATTGCTCTACTTGAGAATGATCTTGTACCTTTTAAAAACTGGTATAAATAGTGTGAATTAGGTCTCTATTTTCTATGTATACGATCTAATTTTGCCTTATGTAGTTCACATTGTCATTTTTCGTTGTTTTTTTTTAGATTACTTTTCCTTTAAATCTTTGTTGTTCTCCGTAGTTCCTTCACATATTTTTTCCATTATCTATTCTTCAAATATTTTTTAGGATTTTGGTTTATAATGAAAATCAGATTTTTAATATTCAATTATAGTTTCTAATCAGTTCTCAGAATGTCTTTAGATCTCTGTTTTAAATTGTTTTATTAATCAATTTTATTAAAACAAAGAAATAGCATGTGGTTCATAACTGGTTAATCCAAGGCTCTCTCTATATATATTTAAATACATAGGATCTATCAGATATACATATAGTATGGCTGCTTTACATTTTTTGGTTTAAATGAAATATAAATAAAATAATTATATTTAAAAAATAAAATATGGTGCCGAACATAGCATGGAGGTAGGGCATTTGCCTAGCATGAAGAAGGGTGGTGGATCGAATCCCGGCATCCCATATGATCCCCCAAGCCTGCCGGAGATGGTTTCTGAGCATAGAGCCAGGAGTAACCCATGAGTGCTGCTGGGTGTGACCCAAAAACCAAATAACAAAAAATAAAATAAAATATATTCTGTATACAAAAAAAGAAAAAAAAAAGAAAAACTAAATAAAGATCATTTAATGTGGGAGGTTTGGGTCACACCCTATGACGCTCGGATTTTTACACCTTTTTATGAGCTCAGAAATTGCTCCTGACTCAGGGGAACCATATGGGATGCTGGGGATCCAACCCAAGTCTGTCCAAGGAAAATGCCCTACCACTGTGTTATAGCTTCGACCCCAAACTGCTTTCTTTTTAATGAGAAACATATTCAGTCTACCTGATGTTTTTGTGATTTTCTTTCAAAAAAAATCACTATAGTTTCGGGGCTGGAGCAGTGGCGCAAGCAGTAGGGCATTTACTGCACGTGATCCCCTGAAGTCCCATATGGTCCCAAGCCATGGGTGATTTCTGAGCACATAGCTAGGACTAACCCCTGAGCGTCACTGGGTGTGACCCAATAACAAATCACTATAGTTTCATATCTTTATAAATTAAAGATCTCAATATGTACTACTTCTGTAATCCTTCTCACTATTTATATTCATCCAAAGAAAATTTATTTTACAAGTTTAAATTTTCTTTCTCTCTTTCCTTCTTTTCTCACTCTTTACTAACACTCCAAATAAAAATAAAGATATATGTAAAAAAATTTCAAAAAATGAATAAAGTACTTTTAAGAAGAAATAGAGAAATACAATAAAGGAATGACCTCTGTATGACATAAATTCTATTTCTAAACCTTAATGCAGAGAATTGGTCAATTTGCTTTACTTTATTTTCTGCCAATAAACCATAGTTACTCTAATTGAGTTCATGATTAAGTCTCAATGATTTTGTCTTGAAAGTCTAGTAATAGGTTTTCTGCCAATGCTAGTTGTTAGTATTTTAATGGGAATCTAAAAAGATGTGTTAAAAAATTTTAACCTTTATATAGGAGTCTGCCAAAAACTCACTGGTCATTTAATTGTTAATTTTTTATAATTTTAAATGTCTATCCTTTTTGTACAAATCTCAGTATCTTAACCTCTGATTCATAACTTTAAGTGTGGAACTTTATTAAGTGCAATAGTTGTGGTGGCAATGATAGAAAATAATTAAAACACTTTGAAATTAACTTTTTCAATCTGAAAAAAATAAAGATTAAAAAGAAAATGAAATAATAGAAAGGAAGGAAGGAGGGGAGGAAGGAAGGAAGGATGGAAGGGAGGGAGGGAAGGAAGGAAGAGGAGAGAGGGAAATAGGGAGGGAGGGAAGGAGGGAGGGATTATTAGACTTTTGTTTGATGTTTGGCCACATCTGGCAGTGTTCAGGTTTTACTTCTTCCTAACTCTGTGTTTGGGCACACTCCTGGCGGTGTTCTGGGTGTCAAGGATTGAACATGGGTTACGTGTATGCAAGGCAAATATCCTCCCTGCTGTCCTATTACTTCTGACCATGGATTCTAAGAAATTTCTGGCAAGCAGTCACAGCTTAATCATAAAACCTCATGTACAAAAGAATCAGAGTCAAATGATTAGTAAATATTGTTATAGTCAGAAGATGAAAACAAAATACATAAGTGGTTAATAGTACCAAATATTTTCTCTTTGTCCACAGCTCTCCCTAAGGTCTGAGTGTGGCTGAATTCTAGTTAAATTCATTTAACTAAATTATTTATTTTCCATGCATTTAGACTATATTCAACTTGTATTTAAAATTTCTCATTAAAAGTTGATAGGTTATACTGAACTTTATACTCTTTCTTTCATTTCTCTAATAAGCATGTCATACAAATATTGAGTGCCATTAAATTCATGTTATTTTGTTGTGTTGGAATTCATTTTGTTCTAAAAAGCTAAACATTAATGGGTAAATAAGTGGATGTTGGTTTTACCAGAATAATTAGCCAAGCAAACACGATAGTAATTTTGTTCATTTGCATAGCAATAATCTTTTAAATGAATTATCTTTTCCAATAACTGAGCTATTTTTAAAGATCACATTAGATGGCATTATCACTATCAAACTTCAGATTATAAAGAAAAAGTCACCATATGGTAATGTGAGTATTCATTGATGGGTGATTATAATTTCATTACATAAAGACCAGTTTGTTGCAGGACATTTACATGAAGTTGAACTCTTACTAACTAATGTAAGAAAAATTTTATGATAAAGCAAAGTTTTTA